>PVLD010008007.1:0-87216 GCA_004027595.1 Dinomys branickii
AGACATTTTACAAGATGACACATAAATAATACAAGCAATACAGAATTTCAGACAAGGTGATAGGAAACTAACAGTGGTTGTTGTATTACATATTGACATCTTCACATTGATTACTAAAATAAACCAATATAGGCATGTAAGATCGATCAAACAATTAAACATTAACTGCTACTTTCAATAAAGCAATAGAAAACAGTTGTACAACAATCTTAGATAGCCTGTGTTTACACATGTACATATTTTTTCCTTTTTTTCTCTCTTTTCTCTTTTCTTCATCTGGTTGTTCTTTCCTTTTGAGCAGTTTCTTTCCCTTTCACAATATCTATTGTACCTTTTAGATTTTATTCATTGTTTCAGGTTCTTACACTAGTGAGACAATAGGTGTTTACACATGAGGGTATAATTTATTTCACTTATCAATATGAAATTCATATTAATAAAAGTTTGAGAAAAGATCTGGGAAAGCAGTATTGGAAATAGTACTGAAATTTATTCTTAAGGAAAGCAAATGACCCTAACAACGGATTTGAGGTACAAATGTCTAGGTAAATTAATCCTACCAAAACTCTCAATTAATATCAAATTATACTCCTTCAAAGTTCTTAAGGAAGTATTTAAAATGCAAATTTATTGAAATTAGAAAGAAGTTCAGGATATAATGCTGCAAATATTTTCTAAGCAAGGGCCTGAGGCACAGGATGAAAATCTCATACAGATCTTGCTTATCGGATATTGAACTCCCTTCATAAACACATTTCATTGGAGTACACAGAAGGGTTTAAGTAGTGGAACACTAGGTAGTCTTAGAAATTATGCTGAAGGAGTTATTAATCCAGAAACTCTTTTTAATTTAAACATAATACATATAAATTTGAAATTAATAAAGTGATTCAACTCTTTAATGTAACATTTTCCTTACAGTAATCCAGTATATTTATCTTTTTCTCTTTGCTTTGAATACTTTTTGGCTATGATTGTTTTTAAGTGGTTAACCTATAATGACAAATAAAGTTTTAAAAATATGTGATCTTTTCAATTTGCTAGAGATAAAGTTATACCTTGGACTTCCACATTTTAAATGCTTCTATTTAAATGTCTTCCTAGTGTGAAAAAATTATTTTATACATGATATTAGTTTCGATCACCTTTTGTTTAACATATAGATTTTGATGCTATTAACAGAATATACAACTGTTAGGCTGTAAACATTGGTATATAGTTCTGTGTCTTTCCTTTATTTAAAAACAAGCTTTAGCTTAGATAACAAATTAATCTTACTGTCTTTCACAATGTAAGATTTAGAAAGATGGAAATAAGGCTTGTATTTGTTGGTCCACAACCTATGCCATGCTCAGTGTGCTTTCCAAATGCTGTTTCGTGGTAGATCTCAAGATATTCTCCAGGGAGTAACAGTAAGTCTCCTAAATAGAAAACTGACCTTAAAGCCAGGAAACTTGAGTTGAAATCTTACTTTTGCTCCAAATGACTTAGTTTGCAGGCATAACTTTCTGTGCTTCAACTTTCTCTATTGAAATAAGAGATGACTGGTTTCTAGAGTGTTTCTACCTCTCAAACATGTATGATTCTATAATATTGAACAGTAATCATGATTATTACATTTATATGGTGACCTATTTTAACCAAACACTTTCAGAAACCCAAATAATAATTTTCTATCCTGAGCAGGCTAATATAAAGTGTGTATATTTAAAAATTCTCTTACTCATGTATTCACTGAAAGATAAATGTCCCACTGGTACAATTTATGACTCTTTGTATTAGCCTGAGCTTTCTCCTCCAGTCATATATAAATGTATAAATTTGTCTTTTTTACTTGATTGTAAACTTTATGAAGATAAGGACTAGATATTTTCATATTTCTTGTAATTTTTGGCACAATGTGTACAGTAGTCACATGTAAATAAGTAAGTTGACAGATGCTTCCTTCATCAAGGACCATGAATAACATGAATGAGTCTTAAACTGGCCTTACTAGGACTTTGATTTACTATTGTCTTCAAGTAAAAGGGCCATGGATAGAAACCCAATCTCAGACCCTGGTGATATATTTCCTTAGACATCTTCCACTCAAATTCAATTGTGTCCTATTAAATAAATAAGTCTGATAATGTCATGTCTTGTAAATGCCTGGTCTCTCCATTATTTCCATAGCAACTTGATTTAATGTAAATATCACTGTGAAATAAAATCAGATTAAACCAAACAAAAATAGGATTAAGCAGAACACAAAAGGACTTTACCTAAAACTGCAATTCTGCTAGTTTCTTTTAAAAAATTTTCTCCAGAGTTAAAGTGTTTTAATGGAGAAACAGCCTAAGAATATTCACATTTATTCATTTTGTAATTATTTTCTAACACAGTCAGCTTAGACTGTAAAGTGAGAGCAAATTATTTCCTTTTGTAATATATAACTTGATCTTAGAAATTTCGTACTTTAGGCAGAAGAGTACATTGATGTTAATCTTAACATGTTTACATTTAAAAATCTGAAAAAACAATTTTACAAAAGTTATAAAGCCAGGAATGAAATGATTCTAGTCATTTTTAATATGTGTGACAGCTTAGCAGTTGAAAGCCATTTTAAAATTGTTTCATACTGATATTTCAGTTAACATATACAGAGAAAACTCATGATTCTGTATTATGGGACTTAAGATTTATAAAGATAATTTCATATCCATCAGGTTACCATAACTTGATTGATTATAAGTCTCTGAAGACATAACCTTCAGTAGAAGAGCTTCCAGGGCTCCAGCTTGCTAATATGAAGCGGGACATGACACCAGTGAGTCACAGTGCCTCCAGTTTGAGCATGGAGCCCTTCCTGTGGGGTCCATGGGTGTGAAAGCCTCCCATTGTGTCTGGCTGCACCAAACTGCATAAATATCCTAGCCCTTTGGCTCCAGCCTACAATTAAGAAAAACAGTGTACTCAGAGTCTTCAGTGAGTGGGAACATCACTGTGCTGTTACTATTAACACTTTCTTAGGGGTATGATTTTGACATGTTTTCAGTATGGATTGAGAAAACAATTCTAAATTGTCTTGCATTATTTTTTACATGGACTTTAAGAGACACATTTTTGAGCCACAAAAATAAGATTGTGCAAAGTATTCTTATATGCTAATTCTACCATTGCTTTTAGATCTAGATAATTTAATATTCCTTCCCATTTTGAATTAGGAATGGATATGGTGTACTCTAAGGTGATTTCCTTCATATTTTTTAGACATGTATATACTTGTTAATCACAGAAGGTATTTGCCTTTATTATATATGTGTGTGTGTGTGTGTGTGTGTGTGTATATATATAAAATCTATCATTCTCTCTCTATATATTGTCATCTAAGAGAACACCATGTCAGAGCCTGCATTTTATTTCTTCTCTGTACTGATAGCCGTGTCTGTACACTATTACTTCCATCTGGCCCACAATCACACCAGCACACACATAGATTGTATCATATTCTATGATATCAGTGGCTTACAGCGCCAATGACTTTGATTACGGGAGTGAAGAGGGACAAATTCACTAACCTTAAGGAAGTATGGGTACGATTCCTGATTTTGAAGTTCTTTTCCTATAAATACCAGTGCATTTTTTTACCCAGAATTGAAAATAACCTGTTCTAAATAATTTATTAATCTTTTAAGTATCTTCTTGATCCATGGTGAAACTGTTCAAAATATTATTTCATAAATGTTTTTAAAAACTTTCTTGTATTGTGCCCCGGAATCTGTATTAAAAATAATACAGTGTTCTATATAGTACTTTCTTTTAAAATTGTAATAATGCAGTATTAATTATGTAAGCCATGTTTTATGTTAAAATAACTCAGCGACTGCAGCTGTTCCTCTAGTCTTTTGATTTCATCGTTTGTTTTTCTTCAACTTATTAGGAAATATCTCAGAAATGTACAGTGTTATAAAGCTGTGGAACAAGTACTGTCTTTATAAAATACTCTACAATTATTGTTTTTTAGTTTTGTTTTATTTTGGTAAGCAAATTTGGTTTATAAAATATTGGAAAATAAGTTGCACATCTTGGGACAATTCGCTCTTTACTATCTCAGTGTGCATCTCCCTCTGACCTCAGTGTTTGACCCTAAAGTCAAACATCCTGTAATAGCATCTGAATCCTACATCCTGGGAAAATTGCCTCAGTAGTTCCAGTAACATTTTGTAGCTCTAACTTTTTAAAAATCAGGCTTAAGTTTTCTAAAAATGAACTTTTTAATGTCTTTTAAACCTCTTTTATTCTAAAATGTTCCTTACCTCTCTATTTAGGTTCACTTTTGAAGAATACCGGTCACTTTCTAGATTTATACTCCTAAAATTTCATTGTGCACATGAATTCTTTAAGAGTGAATAGAAAAGCAGATTCTAATTCAGTTAATCTAGTTTGGATTTTGAAATAGTGTGATTCTAAGATACTTTCTAGTGATTCTCTAGGTCAGGAACTATGCCTTCGGTTGTAGACACTGCATTCTTAAATTTATGTCCCTTTTTTATTCCTTCCAATCCTGTTATTTTATGGGGGTCTCTGTCCTAAGAACCACTATGAAGCTAGGAAATTAGTTTATACATTTGATAGGATCGATGTTAAACGTGCCTGGCTGCCACTCATGGTCGGTAGAGTTGTACACTTCAGTTTTCAGTATGAGAAGTGACCCATGCCTTGGTAGTCCATTTATGTCAACTGAGTGAGGTGCTGATTGCCAGATTTCTCCACTTGGAGGTTACATTTTTTGCATTCAGCATCTCTTTGATGATATTTTAGCACCTCAAGCATACCTTATTTTTCAATAATCTTCCCTCTGTGTGTGTTTTTATGTGAATTTTAACCTTCATTTTTGTTGGTTTCCACTTTCACTAACAAACTGTATATAAATACAATGCCAATAATAATAAATCTGCTATGTTGTAAACTTCCATATAATTTATTGGGTAATAAGCTTAAGAAGAAGCAATTCATTCAAGGTTCCCGAGCAATGTTTCATTTTTAGAAATGCAAACAGTCCTACCTTATCATACTTAAGTGAAATTGAAAGAGCTATTAAAAACAGATACATTGTTATTTTGGTTGTACTCCCTCCTATGAAACAGACACTAGAATGCAGGCAAAACCACCAGACCTTAACAGCTGCCTTACTCAGGCTGTAGGGAAAGTGTAGATTCCCAGGTTTCAGTGCTCACACCCTGGCAGAACAAGTGGCCTGGTGACTGAGCCACATCCACAGCCATGTCCTTACTTCACAGTCCAAAGGGGCTTAAAATAAGGTGATTTAAAGATCCCTAACTGACCTGTGACTTAATTCAGCTACAAATAAGTTGGAAGGTGATGGAGGACTGGGTTAGAGCTGCTCCTGGAGTTCAAAACTGGGAGGGAGCAGGTGGCCCTGGGACCCACGTTGTATCCAAGTTGGGCATGTGGGCACAGGGATGGCCCCTGCAGGGCTAGGCTAGGACACAGGACCAGGGACATAGGATTCTGGGCCCTGGACTCCAGTAGGGGCCTTGACTTTTGTGATCTTTCGTCTGTGAGGAGGCAGAACTCAGTACTATCTTGGTGTACTTCACATAGAAAGCCTCTCTCACCTTTATTTTAAAGAACCATGAAGAGGGGCCAAATTCACTTTGTCCATCACCCAATGGCTCATCCTTGGGAAGGTCCCTGAGACTGTCTAGTAGTTCTCTACTGACCTGTCAAAAAACCCTAAGTGCCCAGTACTCTAGAGCTTGAACACTCCTGCTTGACCCAGTCCACCAAGGACCTCAGCAACCTTGGTGGCCTGGTCTGGTGTCACACTTCAGGCCACTTTGATGGTGAAGATGTCTTATCTTGGTCTGTTGCCCCAGAGATGAAGAGAGATGCTATGGAAGAAGGACCAAACCCTGTGGTGTTAACTATCAAAAGTCTTTTCAATTCAGCAAATTAGAGCCTCATTAACTGTCTGATGAGCTAATTCTTGTCCCTTTCCTCTGTGACCTGCTTTTCTATGGACAACCAGATCTCCATTTGGTCCCTGGAGGTGCTGGATAATCTAGAAATCTAGACACTTTTTTTATATGATTATTTTGTGCCTTTGACACACTCTGTTTTGTGACTGTAACATTTTTGAAGCCCTTTGCCTACAAAATGCTTCTGAATCCCTTTGCCTTTCTCAAGGAAATTTCTTTTCCAAAGTTTCAGTGTCTGTTTGTGGAAATTTTTGGTCTTGCACGTTTGGAAAATCAAATAAGTCCCATGCAGGACAGTGTTCTTTGTTCTTCTCAATATACGCTTCTGTTTTTGAGCTCCATGATTTCATTTACCTCTTTTCATCCGTATTCCAGTTTCCTTCTCTAAATCAGCTCTTCTGTCTCTTTGGCTGGGTGTTTGGCTTTCCATTCATGCTCTTTTAACCTCCCAAGCAATGTGGGTCTGTGGAATTTTCATTATTTTCACCACAAGACACATAGCTTTAGACCACCTTGCCATTGCACTGCAGACAAATTGCAGGAGCCACTTTGTGTGGGCTGCACTTGAAGAATGGCATGAGCGGGTGGATGGTGAGAGGAACCAGCTAAACAAGATGGTGGCTAAACCAGATGGCAGAGTTTGTCTTTTGGGAGGAGGCTAAACCATCAACTGATTTGTACTCCATAGCTCAATGAATACACCCAAAGAACTCTTGATGAGCTGAGTGTAAAACTAAGTACAGTATTTCTTGCTTTACAGAAAAGATCTGCTTTTCCCCATCAAGAGGCTAAAATCATGGAACCTGCTTCTGTTCCCTTTTACTTTTTTCCTTTAACCTTTTGTCTCTATCTCTCATTCAGCTTATTGTGCATTTCCTTTACCACAAATTCTAAATGTGTCTTCTTATAAACTCTTTTATTTTTCAAGGCAAAACCCACCTGGGCAGTTCACAGCATCTGAAGATTTCTTCCTGGGGCTTATTGACTGGCCAGGAGGAAAGGCCTTGTAATGGAGCAGAGGTTGTCAGTGCTAAACGGCTTCTCACTGCTCACGGTTGTTGAACTCTGCTCTCATTTTTGGAGATTTGTGGGCTGGAGACTTAGTTCAACTTCTCTGTGGTAGATGAGCATAGAAAAAGCAAGATATTCCTGCTGGGGAACCACGATGCTCCATTCCTTGCTCTGGTTTCCCTGGAGGCTCTTGTTCCTTATTGCAGTTGTTCCTGTGGCCTGGCAGAAAGGAGCTGCTTGCAACATGGAAGAGGAGCTGTTGTGTTCATCCAGAGGCACAGGGTACTGTCACTGCTGTTCAAGCTAGGCAGACAGTGCTGCTAGAAAGCTCTCTGGCTCAGTCTGAGATGGGGTACAAGCTGAGGGCCCAGGCCTCCCCAGGCAAATGCCCATTTCTAAGAGTTTCACCCTATCTTGATAAATCTGGATTGAGTCAATTATTACATTTGGGAGTTGCAAAGTGATGGCTTTCTCATCAGTAGCAGCCACTTTTGGAAAGAAGAGTTTCTTATTGTCTTTATTATTTTGGTAAACATTGTAATGGATTATTTTTTCATTCATGTTTTAACTCATTAGGAGGATTTTTTCTTTTTTCTTTTTTTTGGTTTGCTTTGGAATGCTCATTGTCACAAATTTAGCCACAGGGAGCTTTTGCAAGTTCTCTTCTGTGACCTTTGGACATGCATCATTAGGTTGTTTTTATTTATTTTGATATTTCCTTGCTTTCTGGAGCTACTACATTTAACATGCTTACATTACATCTTCCCTGGTGCAGAACTGTCATCAGCCATGTTTCCAAAAATCTCTGAATTTCTTGGATAATGGTATCTAAGAAACAAGATGTGGTCATTCAGTAAGTTCATAGGCACTCAGATGTTACTGTCTAGGGTGTTTTAGTGATCATTCATTCATCATGCTTTTCATACCAGTGATACTCTGTCTGGCAAGATTACAACTCTAAATAAAAATGTTGATAGAGTCCATGGATATAACACAGTAGGATCGTGAAATATCCTTCTCTTGCTTTGGCAGAGGGCTAAAGTCATCAGGTATAGATCTCATGAACCACACTTTTTTAATCAGCTCAGTGATGTTGGTTTTCCTACTGCTTTGTGCTGACAGAATCCTTTTGATAGCTGATGGTTTGTAGATAATTTTGGAAAAAGAAAAATCTTTTCAGATAACACTTTCTGAAATAAATTCATGAAGAATTTTTACATGTAAATGATTTTGTTTTCTTAAGGGCACATATCTATTTATCCTTAGAGAATTTATAATACACTTATTGCATACACTTGAGAGGTACACATACATAAATCTTCATTAGGAGAAGATAGTAATCACTGTGTTTTCTACTTTATTTCTGAAAGCTTGATAACCATAATCCCCTTTCAATGGTAGCACTTTTCTTTCTCCCTGTTTTTGTGGGAGCCAGACGTAGTTTTAACATGCCAAATGAGATGGACCACTTGACACATGATGATATGTTTATTTTGTATCTCACCATGCACAGTCATACACTGTGTAACCACAGTATAGTTGATGATGACCCCAGTGGTGGTCCCGAGAAAACTATAATGTTTTGTCACTCCACAGTCACCTTGGTTTGCACAAGTGCACGCTGATGTTCCCACACTAGTGAAATCACCTAGCAAGACACTTCTCAGAATGTGTCCCCATCAAGCCACGAGTGACTTTCCATCTCACATTTACGAATGTTCTGTAGCTGCACGTTGTGATTTAGACCTAAGAGGTCCTCTGAACTTTTTATGTGTGTGGGAGGTGGTTAGACCAGGACAGTGCAGCACTCCTCAGTGGGCTGGTTCATCCGTGAGTTCGCAGCTCGGTGTGCTGTGAGGGGGTGGAGCCTGGTCAGAAGGGCGGGCCACAGTGGGTGCGACCGGGAAGGGCGCTCTGCCTTCCCTGGTTCCTCTCTTGTCCCTCTGCTTCCTGGCTAGCATGAGGCGAGCATCTTTCCTGTCCAGGCCCCTTTGATACGCTGTTCCTGCCTTGGAGCCAGCTGGCCATGGGCTGAAGCTCGGGGCCCAAATAAATGTCTCCTTCTTTGAATTGTGCGTGTGGGGTGTTGTGTAGCTATCTGGTGCTGTGTCTCAGCAGCAAAGAATGTGATTAAAACACTAAGCAGATCCTATTTCTCCAAGCTGTAGATCCTACTTCTCCAAATTTAAATGATAGTGATTCAGGAACAGACCAAGGAGTGGGAGGTTGTGATTTGCTGGATCATTTCTTTAAAAATTTCCCCAAGTTTTCCCTTTTCCTGCTCAGGTAAAGGATGGTGCTAAAGTGAGAGATAGATTTTGGCCCGTGAGCTGCGAACCTAAGGGGAATTTTGCTAGTTTTAGTGGCTGCTTTCCCAGTTTGCCCACAACACCGCACTGGCTTAGTCGCAGGAAGATGTATACATACTCCTTATTAATTCAGTTGTGATTTCAATTTGTACTTTTTAGCTGGTAAATATTTGAACTCTATTTCATTGTATTTTAAAACATTTCCAATTTTGGTTAGAAGACATTTTTAAATTGGGGATTTATTTTGGAGTATCATGAGGGAGGGAGGGATGGACAGGCTTTAATCATGTATTTGTGTTATCACTCTCTTCAAGGCATGCACAGTTAGGGGGTGGCGATTGTGTACTGCTAGAAATCAGAATTAGCTCAGGAGGAAACTCTTATACCTTATTATTTTCCATTCTGCAATTTTAAATTAAAATCCAGGTGCAGTGGGGATGCAAATAGTTTTCTACTTAGAAATTATATTAAGTATTATTTAGAGATACTATTTATGCACAGAGAAATCTGGTGAGGTACTACAGAGTCCAAACTTTGCCTTCTGAGACTATTATTTATATGCATCAAATACAAGTAAACTTAATTGTACTTTGGATAAATCACACAAGTCAGATTTCAGGAAGTGTGATACGTTTTTTCACAGTGTGAGACATTATCTCAGTCCAGAGATAGGAAATGGAGACATGTCTTCTATGCAGACACATAAGCCCAGGCCAAATGATATGTTACTTTCAAGCTGTCATCTGGAACTTCAGATAAATGGAGTGAGATGTAGTGATTTTGTATTTGTCCTTGATGTATATGCATATTGCCCTTTCTATTGATGAGTAGAATGTCAGTTTAAGAATATGCTACAGTTGATCCAATTTGCTATTGATGGATATATGTAATATTTCAGGTTTTTGCTATTTCATTTCCAATAGATGAACTCCTGGAAATGATAGTGCAAGTTACCATGTAGATATGTATTTATTTTTATAAGAAGTTGGCTGTTTTTAAATTGCTTTCCAATTTTAAATTCAAGAAAGAATGAGCAGGATGTGGTGGTGCAGGCTTATAATCCCAGTATTTCGGATGCTGAGGCAGGAGGATCACCAGAAGTTTGAGGCCAGCCTGGGCTGCATGGCTAATTGAAACCAGCTTGAACTACATAGTGAGACTCTGTCTCATGAAACAACAACAAAAAAAAAAAATTCAAGAAAGAATGTATAAGATCTCTGATTAATCCTTTCTAATATCTACATATTCCAGTTGTTTTATTTGTTTGTCTTTAGTTATTCCAGTGGATGTTTGTTTTTATTTACATTTCATAAAACTGATAATTGTGTATCAAATCAGAAAAAAAGCCTGAAGTACTTGGGAATTTCAAGGCTTTAGTCTGTTCTATACTGAAATTTTATTTATACTTTTAAAGAATAATTTCTCCCAAATTGGTAAAATACCATAACCTATACAGAATATAAAATGAACATTTGCAAAATTTTGAGAAATGTATCAATCAGATTCAGATGTTAAACCAGCTTATAGGAATTTTTTAAAAATCTAGACACTCATTTAGGACAAAAATTTGAAATTAGGTGCAAAATTGGATTTGTTCCCGAGGATGTGGAGAAACCATTGTTTGCTCATGGAACTGAATTTATTGATATGACTTTAAGCAGACATTATTTTCACTGCTCTTCCTTATAACCTACCAAACTGTAGCTGGTATGGAAACAATGAAATGAGCACAGAACTGCAGAGTCAGATAACCTTGACACGTATGTACCAATTTATGTGCATTTTCTTGTTGCAGATATTCAGTAATTCTTTTCCATTCACCAGCTTACCACAATTTCTCCCTACATTCTAATGCTTGGTATTAAAATATCAGGCAGTGCATGAAAATTTTTCTGCTATTCTGCAAAGAAGAATGCTAATAAACATTATGCACAGAGCCATACACAGTCTCTGTACAAAGGTGGGATTCTATTATGACATTTAGGCGGAATGAAAGGGCAATCATTGGATCTATGCAGAAAAATGGATAATCCATGGAGAGTTCTCCTTCACTCTCCATCCAGGAACAGGTATAGAAACATAAATAGTTAGATTGTTATGCACTGATTAAATCAACTGTATGCTAAGCGCCTTTTGTATCTTTGCTTTCAAACATGACACTGTGGTGTTATACACCTACTCTCTGATTTGTCCATATGGATCTTTTCCTCCAGATGAATGATGAAATGGGAGATTTTAAAATGAGTAACACTTCATATAGAAAAGGAGATGCACTATGGTAAATTAACTAGTGCAGGTTTCAAGTAACCAAGCAGTGGTTGGAGTGTGGGGGAAAAGGACATGTTATTCCACTTGATAATTACTTTTGTTTTACCCTAAATGAATTCATCGATGTAATAATTTATTGCTGCTTATAATATTGAATTGGCAGCCTACAATTTACTCAGTCATTCCCTATCATTTTATTTTGATTCTAAAAAATGCTTCACACAGTTCTAGCTATTTGCAGCACTGAAAATAGTGTTCTTGAACACAGCCTGTCAGGTGAGGAGGATATGTTAGAATTTAGAGATACAATGCAACGTGTGTTAAAATAAGAATTATTTTCTTAAATAGGTTGTCACTTTTAGATGAAGTACAAAAGATGCACTAATTTCTCTTTGAACATTGGGTAGTTTAACCATGCTGGAAAGGAAACACTAACTCTAAATTCAAATAAGTTAACCTAGTTAGTAAACACCTATCCTGGTATACTAGACTTCATTTTAGATTAACATTGTAATCACTGTGTCCTAATTGTGGCTGCAGGTGCTATTGTAGAGATCACACTGAGACGCCCTATGTGTTCCCTCCCCAGAGTCTCCAGACAAGAGCATCTTGGAGCCTGCAGTCCAGGGCCATGGTGAGGGCTGCTGTTGCCAAGCCCCAAGGCAGACATGTCCTGGTCTTCAGCCTGAGCAACCACTAATCTGTCCTCTATTTTAGCATGGTGTTAATTAAGCATTGGTGCATAAATGGAATCACACAGTACTTGGACATTGAAAATTGACATTTCTTTATTTATTGACTGATTGATTGATTGATATGGAGAGTGAACCTATAGTCTTCAAACTGGCCTACCTCCAAGCCCTTTTATTATGTATTTCTTTCTGTATTATGAGACAGATTTATATCAAGTTGTTTAGTCATCTAGGTTTTTTTGAAATTGCCATTCTTGTCAAATTTGCTGTTTCAATCAATAGCACATTCGTTTTCACTGCTGAGTGGGGTTCCATGGTTTATATTGTTTAAACACCTTGTTTTCCATTTTCTGTCTATCTATACAATATGTTTATATATACTATATTTCCATATATTATATATATTAGACATTACATGTGTATGTGTGTGTGTGTTTGTGTGTGTGTGTGTGTATAAATATATATATATATATATATATATACTTGGTGTGATCATTCTGTGCAGTGTTTTCATATAAATACATTTTTATTTTTCTAGGACAGTGTACAAGTGTGCACTTTGCTGCTTTCTGTAACAGCAACTTGTTTGGTTTTATAAGAAACCTCCAATCTGTTTCTAGAGTGGTCTTCCCATTTTGTATCCCTACCAGTTACGTGAGTTACTCAGTTTCTCAGAGTCCTCACAGCCTTTTCAGAAACCATTTTGGGAGAAGCACAGAAGCAGCTCATACCTTTTTACTTTTTAGTTTTATTTCCCTGTAGCTATTAATATTGTACACCTTGTCACACACTGATTTCCTATCTATATATCTTTCTTTGGAGGAACAATGTCTGTTCATAATTTTTCCCATTTCTAACTGGATTTTGTGGGGCTTTACTATTAAGTTTGAGGACTTTTTATATCCTGACTCTCCACATAAGTCTTTTGTCAAATAATTTAACTGTTAAATATATTCTTCCAGTCTGTAAGTTATCATTTCATACTTTAGTTAGCTTTTTTTCTGGAGTATGTTTTATTGTTGATCCAGATCCATTTTCCATATGTTCTCTTTATAGACTGATTTGTTGGCATCACACATTGCTAGACCTAGAGTCAGGAGAGTTTCTATAGGTGTGAATAATTTAGAAAGACATACTATTTTGGTATTTGTGTTATGTCCTGAATTTGTAAGATACCAAGAAAGTCATGCATAGTCTCTAATTGAAGTAAATTCTGTTCTATACAAAACCTATACTGCCCTATTTTGTGTTCTGATATCATTACTTTCTCTTTAACCTAAATACATGCTTTGAAAATCATTGTTAAACTTGAACCATCTAGGGCCAGGTGAACATATTTATGGCATTAACAGGAAAATTGAATTAGTTAAGTGATTTCTATATTAGTATTCTGAGAAAACAGATCCAAAATAAATGTTCAGTGATTGGTAATTCAAAGCAGATGGGAGGAAGATCAGGTAAGACCTGGGCATGGATTAATTTCTGAAGATGAAGGAGGATGTCATACCCTTTAGAATGGAAGGAAGTGGTACCCACATCAAACTTTTCTTACCCATTTTTCCAGAATTATGCTGTTTAATTTGTATGCCACTTTTCTCCAAACTCTATAAGCAACAGTGATTGCTAATGATAATAAATACTCCACTGACCATATCTGAATACTTTTCTTCTCTTATGATACAGGGGATGAACCCAGGAACTTGTGTGTAGGTGGGGAGCACAGCACCTCTCAGCTATGTGACCAGTCCTACAGGAATGCACACATTCTTATGAACATGAGGCAGAAAAGTTAACATTCTAACAAATTTCCTATCTTGTAGAATAAGTAAATATACTAAATTCTATTTAATTGATTTTAAAGTGTGTCAATATGCTAAATAACTTTTCTTGTAAGTGTAACTTCCCCCCTTCAATGGAAAGGACTCTCAGGTTTAATCATTAATCAGTATACTGATCTTTGCCATGGAGTAAACAGTGTGAGCACTACTCATGGCATATTTACATATATTCAACTCCAGAATGGCTGAGAGTATTACCAGATACTTTTGACTATATAAAGTTATATTTTCTGACAATGAGATTTTCTAAACTCATGATGAATTTGTGATACCAAATGTAATCTTCTTCCACTTGCCATGGAATTCACTTACTCTATTGCTTGAGATAATTGGCTTATATTTACTTTATGTTTGTGATTTTCATAGATAACAAATGCATTGTTGTTTTGAAGTGTCCTTTTCCTGTGTAGTTCTTTTTTATAGCTTCTGCTGACAGTTTTAGTGTACATTCATTAAATAATGTGAAATGTTCTTACTTTAGAGTTTGGAAATATTTAAATAGAATGAAATGTTTATTGTTTATTTCTTATATTAACTCTTGGAAGTGCAGAATAAATTTACCCTTGAAACTAATCTGAAGACACGCAAATATTTAGGTAATTACTTCAAATAGCCATTTTATAAGTGCTGATCTGTTCAGATCTATTAACAATTGTAAATTTGGATACTATTTTGGCTCATGAATTTAAATATTTTAGCACAAAATTTTACATGTTATGGATATAATTTTGCTTGTTAACATAAAAGCTTACATTTTAACTTTATGTCCTTAGGAATTATAAATTCAAGTGAGTTTCATGTTCTACATTTCATTATTAACATCTGCTTTACCATATTATTGGGAAGTTTTTACTACCATTTTTAATATAGTGAGATTTTAATTTTCTCAGTACACATTTTCCATGTACTTTTACTTGTAATGCCTTAAGTTTAACAACTACTAATTATTGAAGAATAATTATGTGTTTTTTCAATCAAATAAATTATGAACCTCAGCTAAGATTAGTGGTTATTCTTTTAATAACCCCGTTTTGAAGGTTTCTGGAGATCACCTCTTTTATTCTAATATTTTCAACTTTAATAAGATTCCTTATTTTGATTCACATATCAATAACTTCAAGTACTTTTTCAATATTTTCCCCTCAGAATGGTGCCCAAATGGTGCGGCAGACTCATCGATTTCCATATATCTTTTCTACCATCTTGTCCCTTCTCCCTCTCCCTGTCTGAATTTCTCTTGCGATTCCGAAAGGAGAACCGTTGCCCACAGCCTGGAAGACTACAGTTGTCTCCACAGACCGGGAGCCTGGCCTATGTCTTAACCGGGTTTCTACATTCAGAATAGAACGCAGGATCATAGGGAGTCTACCTGCTCTGCACTCCCATCTGACAGCTAGGCGAGGGTGGAACTACTTCCTAGTTTAACTGTTTCCTGGAAGAATTCAGTTCCTTGATGGCTTTCGGTGTGAAGGCCCCAGTTTCTCCCGGGCTCTTTGCTCTCAGCAGAGTGGGCTCGCCTGAGAGTACTCCCAGCTGAAGCACTTTCAGTGAGCCAGAGAATACTTCCAGCTGCGAGCCGGTCTTCTGGTCATCTTCTCAGGAGGATGCCACATGTCTCGGTGGCGCTGGATCCACTGTGCCTGAGTGCACCCCACCCACACTCCAAAGAGACAGCACCCCAGCCAGCCTCGCCTGGGAGACCATGTGTGCAGTGCACAACGGAGGTTCCGACGCTTTCCCTAGGCGAGAGCCCTGGGAGTCCCGGCTGTCTCTTCCATCAGCCTTGTCTCTGACACCAAGACGTTTACAGAGCCACAGCACGTGGGTCATCTTAAATAGATCCCTTCACTCTTCACGTAGGTTTCTTTGGACAGTAAAGAATGTCTGACAAGTCATAATCCTTTGGCACTATGGGCAAAGGGATTGGTCAGAAAGTCGAGTTCTGGCACTATGTTATGTGACTCTGACCCCAAGGAAAGCGGCAATAAGTAATCCATAAGCTGAGGCCAGGGGTCAGTCTGAGAGTGACCTGCTACCCTCATGGGACACGCTTCTTTCTCTTTCTCACTCATCCTCTCTCCTTTTTAGTGCTGTTTTAAATTATAATTTTTATGTTTTTCCTAAAATCTTAAAATGTGTTAAGCAGATCTTTAACTCTTTACTTCGATTTTCTACACTGGTCAAATCGTTGGTGAATACACAGCAGGGTCTGCACCAGCAGTTGTGTTTCCTCATGTAAGATTACTTTTTTGTCTGTCTGTTCTTGAGACAGGGTCTCACTGTGTAGTACAGCCAGGCTGGCTTTGAACTCACTCCGTAACACAGGCTGACCTCAAACTTGCAGTGATTCTCCTGCCTCAGCCTCCTAAGTGCTGGGATTACAGGGGTACACTACTACACCCAGCCCTCACTTAAGGTTATTAAAAATATGTGCAAAATAAAAATTAAAACATTGTCCTTTATTTTTATTTGTTTGTTTGTTTGAGATAGGATCTCACTATGTAATTCAAGCTGGCTTTGAACATGCTATGTAGCCCAGACTAACCTTGAACTCACAGCAGTCCTCCTGCCTCAGGCTCCCAAGTGCTGGGATTATCATTTGTGTCCCACACCCAGTTCCTTTATTTCAATTTTTGATATATTATCTTTAATAGGGTTCACATTATGTTTTGCTTATATTATCAGAGGTTGAAACAGTGAACTACATCCACCACCATTTTTTACTGTTTGTTTTTGAGACTGAGACTTCCTAAACTGCCAAAGTTGGCTTGAATTTGCTATCCTCTTGCCTCAGCCCCCAAGAGTGCTGGGACTACATATGTTTGCTACCACATCTGACATAGTTTCTGGTTTTTGAGAGAGAGTACTTATGAAGTGTTCATTTCTGGGATTTTCTTATTAAATAGAGGTCCATATTTTCCAATATTGGGCATCAAAGTTGATTTTCTTAGATAGCATAGGGGGTTTTATTCTGGAAATTAGGCTATTGCTTCACATCAAGGAAATTCACTGCTTTTGCAACTGTTCCTTGCTGCTTCAGGAAGAACATGCAGACTTGTCTTGCACACTGGATTAGTTCTTACAGCTGCTAAAACAAATTGCTACAAATTTGGTGACTTAAAGCAACCTAAGATTGTTCCTTCACAGTTCTAGATGTTGGAAGCTGCCTGAAATCAGGATTATCTGGCTGAAGTCATGGCCTCAGCACACATTCTGTGCCTCTGCAGGCTGGAGCCCAGCATCTGCTCAGTGCCTCTTTCACTGTCCGATGCACGCTGCTGCTCTTTGGCTTGGAACCAATCCCTGTAGTCTCTGCCTTCCAAGTCATGCTGCTCCTCCTCTTTGTGTGAAATCTCCCATCTCACGCCTGCATGTTCACTTCTGGTTGTGGTGAGGGCTCACCCGTTAGCTAGGCTGATTGCATCTGGAAAGTCTACATCATGCTTCCAAGGATTCTCACATGTCTGTAACTTGGGAGCTTGAACTTAGCCTGGTCCAGACCCTGAGGTGTTTGTGTGCCATTAGGACTCTGTTTCATCGACCACATAAATATATCAAAATATTTGCCATTGATGAGCTCCGAAAGTTACATGATTCACCTTTCTTTATTCATAAAATATTTTGATTTTGAGATCAACAACTTTTAATCACTCTTCTGTCAATCTTATCTGTTAGTTTCCCAGCGCTGCTTTCCTTCACAATGCTTAAAAGAGTAGGCTGGATGGTCACTCACTGTCTTGGCTACTTTTCTCTCATTGCTGAGACAAAATACCTGATGCCCAAAATTAAAGAAAGAAGGTTTACTTAGCTCATAGTTTGTGGAGGTTTCAGTCCATAATCAGCTGGCTCCAACACAGGGTGGGGGGGGACAGGGGCACAGTTCAAGGGAACAGAGGACAGCAAAAACAGCAAGACCGGAAGGAGAGAGCAAGCCTCCTTCCCTGCGTTACACTGTGTGACAGTGAGCGGGTGTAGCCCTCACACCGTCTCCATGCCCTCCTCTGGCACAGGCTTAGGATGTTCACAAAGTGAGGCCCCTGCCAAGTCACTTACACTCCTAAACTTTTCAAGTTGACACAATGAACAACATCCTAGAGTGTTAAGGGCATGTCTGCTGTACTCTTGGATATAGAACTGCTAAGGTATGTAGTTAAACTTCTAGACTTCTCAAGTTGAAACAATGTATCAACTACTAGACCCCAGATTTTCAATGTTTGTGCATTTCCAGTTAAAGACTTTTGTGGTTTCTCCTGCTATAACTGGTATTTGAGTCTTTTTAAAATTTTTCTTCATTTCACTTCTGTGTAGAAAAGAAGGCTGATTACAAGCCTGCATACCAGTGCCTGACACAGAGGATGACTTGCCTATTACAGCAGGAACACAAAAGTCATAAATGTGAAAACTATCAGTTGGACCCACAATAGTGACTTGAGCTTTGTTTTGCTTAAGGGAACTATTTCCATGACAAAACATATTAGTTTTCACTTTGAAATAATTTGAGATTTACAGAAAATCTTCAAAGACAATACACATAATTTTTGTATATGCTTTACCCAATTTCTCCTGTTGCTAACAATTTACATTTCCATGGTACATTTTGAAATTATGAAACCAATATTTACATATTACTGTAAACTAAATTTTGGCCTTGAATTTAATGGTTCCCTAAAATTATCATCTTTCCATTCTGGGATACAACCTATTTTCCCACATTCCTTTTAGCTGTTGTATCCACCTGAACTTCTCTGGGTGGGACAGATGTTTTCGGTTTTCATTGTTTTTATAACCTTAGTAATGTCCAGGAGTACCAAGCAGATATCCTGAACTTAAGTTTGTCTGATGCTCTTAAAAAATTTATACTTCATTCAAAAAATTTGGGTTGTTTGTTTATGGTTTAACTTGTATGTATTGCAAAATTCCAGTTCTTCAGCATACATAGATACCAGTGTATTTCCATAAACCTTTCATGCATCCGTAGCAAAATAAAGAACCAATGCCTTACATAATGCATGCTAGAGTTTAGACATTATTAAGGTGAATATGTTTTATAAATTAGGGTAAAGATTTTGATCACTATGACTCGGCTCAAGGACCATAATTTAACAATATCTTAGATAAGCTTGATGTTTTATAGGGGTGAGCCTTTATTTTTAAAAAGAACTACCATTTTATCATACATTATACTGGTAAATAAATATTTGAAACTTTATGTGAATGCACATTTTATTATAGGCTATATTTGAAGCAATAGCTAAATCTACACTGAGGAAAATAGTCAGGGTTTATATTGTATAAATATTATCTCTTCCTTGCTTCTGCAAACTCCTCTATTTTCCATAGATAATCCATGAACTAATGTTTGTACCATTGGCCTTTGGATAAATCTCATGAAGTAAGATCTTGGTAAAAAGAGAAATAAATAAAATAATATGTAAGATGAGGAGTGGTAAAAATAATATGTTATTTCCTCCATATTATGAAGGGATCATGATTTAAACCAAAATAATATTGGGTAGAACTTTGTTCTTTTATGTTCTTGGGCAGGAGTTCTTGAAGAAGAAATGTGTGTATTAGTTTGGGATCTATTATGGTTAATCACAGCTCTAGAGTGTTTATAGGTATTTTCTTATGTGGTCATACTGGGTTAAATGGTATGTCTCTGCAAATTTATGTCCTCTCAAAATCAATGAATGCAAACTTCTTTGGAAATAAATTCTTTGCATATGTAATCAAGTCCAGTTGAGTTAATAATGGACTAGTGTGGGCCCTACGTTAAATATGACCACATTTGGATGTAGAGATAGAGGAAGATATGTGAAATTGGAGCCAAAGATCAGAGTTATACTGCTAACAGACAACAACAAACGAACAAACCAGTATCAGTCAGGGTTTACTAGATAAACAGATTTAACACAAGATATACAAATGCACAACAAATTACCTATTTGGCTTACAGTGGTCAGCTACAGGGTTAGATGAGGAAGTGTCCAGAGGGTGTCCACACACTGGAGATTGAAGAGCCCAGGCCTGATGCTACCAAAACTGTTGTACAGATTCAATGCAATTCCCATTAAATTATCATTAGCATACCTCACAGATCTAGAGAAAATATGCCTTAATTTCATCTGGAACCAGAAGAGACCCAGAATAGCAAAAGCAGTCCTGGGCAACAAGGGCAAGTCAGGTGGAATCACAATCCCTGACCTGAAATTATACTACAAAGCTACTGTAATAAAATCAACCTGGTACTGGCTAAAAAACAGACCTGAGGATCAATGGAACAGACTGGAAGATGCAACCACAACGAAATACACACTCAGCCACCTCATATTTGACAAAGGGGCCAACCAAACTCATTGGAGAAAAGATGGCTTGTTTAATAAATGGTGCTGGAAAAACTGGCTTGCCTCTTGCAAAAAACTGAAAATAGACCCAAGTCTATCACCATGCACCAAACTCAGGTCAAAATGGATCACAGATCTCAACATTAAAACAGTAACTCTAAATCTATTAGAAGAGAAAGTAGGTAAAAATCTTGAAGACATAGGAGTAGGCAGAGTTCATGAACAAAAATGAAACTGCAAGGGAAACACTTCAAAGAATCAATAACTGGGACCTCATCCTACTGAAAAATTTTTGCACATCTAAAGAAATCACCAGCAAAGTAGAAAGAAAACCCACAAATTTGGAAAAAATCCTAGCTGGCTGTCCCTCAGACAAAGGTCTTCTATCTAGAACATACAAAGAATTAAAAAACATGTACCTATCCAAATTCAAAGACCCAATCCAGAAATGGGCATCTGAGATGAATACACACTTCTCAGATAAAGAAGTACAAATGGCAAATAAATGTATGAGAAAATGTTCCACATCCTTAGTCATTCGAGAAATGCAAATAAAAACAACATTGAGATTTCATCTCACCCCAGTAAGACTGGCCAGTATGAAAAAGTCATCCAATAACAGATGCTGGCGAGGCTGTGGAGAAAGAGGGACTCTATTACACTGCTGGTGGGAATGCAGACTGGTGCAACCACTGTGGAGAGCCGTTTGGAGATTTCTCAGCAAACTAGGTCTAGAGGTTCCATTCAAACCAGCTATTGCCCTTCTGGGTATTTTCCCAGAAGATCTGAAAACATATCACTCTGATATATGTGCACCCATGTTTATAGCAGCGCAATTTGTAATAGCTAAATTGTGGAAGCAACCCAAATGTCCATCCACAGAGGACTGGATTAAAAAACTGTGGCATTTTTATATAATGGAATATTACACAGCTATAAAGAGGGACAGATTTGGGGCCTTTGTAGGCAAATGATCACAATTAGACACCATACTCATAAGAGAAATAAATCAGAGGTACATGTACAAGCAATGTGTTGTGTCACTGGTGTAAGAACCTGAGGGTGGGAATATAAACTGGGAGACATGAAGGAAATCTGTTCAAAAGTAAAGAACAAATGGGATGAGGGAAAGGAGAAAAGAAAGAGGTAAAAAAATGTATGTATGTATGTATATATATACATATGTGCAGGATGGCTAACATGGTTCTACTATTGTCTTATGTCACTTAATAGTAAGGAATAGTTGATGACTGGTTGTTTGATCAATCTCGTATGTTTATATGTGTTCTCCTGAGCATACACTTTGAAGATATCAATATGAAATGCAACAAATATTGTTGGTTTTCTGTTGCTTTGTCTACAATTCAATTCTGATTATACTGTTATTGTGCTACTTTGTATCTCTTTGTTAATGCTTTCGGTTTTTGGTTTTTTTGTTGTTTTTTTTTGCTGTTGTTCATGTAGTTCTTTTCCTTTCACACTGTAAAAAGAAAAATTATATATTAAAAAAGGGAAAAAAGAGGAAGAAAAGGAAGGAAAGAAAGAAAAAAAAAAGGGATAATTATCTATGTATGTAAGTAAGTATGTATGTATATGCACCATATCTAACTTACTTGTACTACTGACTTAGGTCACTTTATTGTAAGGAATAGTTGATTATTTGTTTAATCAATTTTGCATGTCTCTATCTGTTTTCCTGAATATACACTTCGAAGTTATCAATATGTAATGCAACAACCATTGTTGATTCCATGTCACCTTGTCTGTAACTAAGTTTTGATTGTACTATTCTTATGCTACTTTGTGTCTGTCTGTTAATATGTTTTTGTTCTTTTACTTTAAAAAAGTAAAAATAAAAAGAAGAAAAGCAGATTCATAAAAATGTCAAAAAAAAAAAAAAGGATCCCAGGCCTGGGGCCTGGAGCTCACCACAGTGTCCATGCAAGTCCATATCAAGGGCTGTTGAGTCTGTGATGAAATACTGATGAATCTACAATGAAGGTCGGAGAGCCAACACCAGGATGCTGAAGAGGCCCAGGCGGAAGCCGAAGAGTCTGCACCGGAAGCCAGGAGACGACCAAGCTGAAGGTGAAGACTGGAGCTCCTCTGAAGAACCGGAAGCCAGTCCTTCCTCACTTCCTGTTTATATGGCCTACCAGCTCTGGGGGGGGGGGTCCTCTACACCCACACCCTCTGCGTGCCCTCCTCTTGCGCAGGTTTAGGATGAGTACAAATAAGCACCCCAGCTCCCTTCTGAGTCACATAGTTAACCTTCTAAACTTCCCAAATTAACACAATGAACAACATCCCAGAAGGGGAAGGGCGTGTCCTTTTTACCCCAAGATTTACAACTGCTGAGTTACTTAGCCAAACCTCTAGACTCCCCAAGTTGACACAATGTATCAACTATAACAAAACTAAAACAGACGAACATGCAAAAACAAAAAAAAGTTCACCAATCACCTAAGAAGAAATTTCAGAGATGAGACATTGAGTTTGGAGAAATTATGTGCTTTCTTTTTCAATTTTGTAGGGAGTGAGACCATAACGTAGACTAAAACTTTATTTTCTGAGCAAATTTCATGCTCTGACCATTATCCTTAGCTAGCTGATTGCTTCAAAACACCTAAATGTGATATAGAGGGGAAAAATTATCCGTAGGATTTGTCTGAATATTCAGCTTGCTCTCCTGCACACAATATACTCTAGTACTTGCACTTTCAAACATGTCACTTTAAATCTAATAAATAGGAATAGCTTAATTAGCTTCAATGGATGCTCAAGGCTTACAATTACAACCAAATCAGCAAGACAAAGAACACACATAAGGACGAAATATACATCCTATGTAATAGAGCTTTAGGTGGAGAAACCAGTTAGCATTAAAAGAAAGTAAAGTCATTGTCAAAATTAAGCCATAATCACGGAGGAGTAAAGTTCATGTCTCTTATTTCTGTTCAGTATATGCTTGAGTCAAGTGAAGAGAGCATCCCAGGGGCTTCCTGACATATATAAGCAACAACGTTCGTTGAGAGATAAAGAAAAGACAGCAACATTATCTTCAGAAAGTTAAGGCATTTAAGCCAAAATTAAAATGGTAGCCAATCTGTGTAAAATGTATTAGTATATTAGGAACAAGACTTTGGATCTATTACAGTCTCGATAAGACAGTTTTGATCATATTAACTCCAAATTACAAGCTATATGACCTTATTTCTCTATCTGGAAGAGCAGCCATGTCAAAGATTTTCACTGCTATTTTTAGTTGCTTTCCGGAAAGTTGCTTATTGTTCTCTATTTTTGTTCAAAACTTCTCATGATGAATCTATGAGGTTTATAAAATTGAAGATTTGCAAGAATTTTGAGTTTAATATCACTCAAGTATCACTGTAAGGCACAGAACTCTGCCATTCTCTGATTTATTTCATGTTTGGCCAACAGTCAACAAAAAGGAATCTGCACTGTGTGGTGGAATTGTGGGTATAACTCAAGTGAGAGGGGCCAGATAAAGGAAGGTTACAACTCATGGAGCAGAAATTTCCCGAGAAATTCTTACCGGGAAAGGTTATTTGCGTTTCTACATTTTGGTTCTTAGCTTCCATATATACTATGTTAAACCCTTGTCAAATGTTTAGCTTGCAAATATTTTCTCCCACTGCATTGGTAATTGCATCACCCTCCTGACTTCTTTCTTGAATAAGCAGTCGTTTTTTCAGTTTGTTGGAGTCTCATTTGTCTATTTCTTGGCTTTTATTTTCTATGTTTGTGGGGTCTTTTTCAAAAATTCTTTGTATGTCCCAATGTCAAGAGGCATGTGACCTATTTTTTTCAGAGTCCCATAGTTTCTTGTGCTACATTTGAATTTTTAATTGGTATTGAGTTGACTTTTGTAAATGAGAGATAAGGCTCTGGTTTCATTCTTGTGCGCCATTTGTTGAAAAGACTATACTTTGTATAACATCTCACATAAACTCTTAGTAATTTTGTTGAAAATTGGTTGACGGCAAATACAAAGGTTTACTTTCACATTCCCTGTCATGATGAGCCTTTATTCTTTGAGTCTGGTTTTATGTCAATACAATTTTATATTTTGCAATATATTTTGCAGTGAAGTAGTTTTTGCTCTGTTCTTTTAGCCTAAGATGACACTGGCTATCCAAGGATTTTTTCTTTTTGGTTACACATAAATTTTAAAATTGCTTTGACTATTTCTGTAAGTATGTTCTTGATGTTTTGATAGGGATTAGATTAAATCGATATATCCTCAGGTAGTATAGACATACTTTCAATACATGAACATGGAATGTCTTTTTCTTTTTGCTTCTTCTATGATTTTTTTCATCAAATCATACAATTTCAATATAGAAAATTTTACTTCTTCAGATACAACTATTCCCAAGCATTTTAATTTTTGTAGCTATTATAACACAATTAATTTATTGATTTCTGTTTCATAAAATACCTATTAATATATAGTAGCATTTCCTATTTGTATGCTGATTTTCTACCCTGCAATTTTTCTGAAATTGTTTATTACTTATAACTGTATTTTATATATTATATAAGATATATAATTCTATATATAAGATCTTTCTATATATAAGATCATTGTATCACTGCAAACAATTTTTAACATTTGTGAAAATTCATTTGTTTTCTTTTTCCAATTTGGAAGTCTTTCATTTTTCTCTCTTGTCTGTATGCTCTGGTTACAACTTCTAGTATAACACTGAGTAAAGGTGATATACAGGACATTTTTTGTCTTGATCTCAGAGATAATTTAATTTTTTGCAAATTTGATATATTGGTATTTGTTTTATAATTATAAATAGTTTTTGTTATATTGAGGCACTTTTTTCTACATCTAATTATTTCATAATGTTTAGTCATGTTAGGTTTTTGAAACTTATCAAATATCTTTTCTATGGAGGTTTTTTCCTTTCCTTCATTCTGTCAGTATGGTGTATCGGGGCTGGATAGCTCAGCAGCACCAGTGCCTACCTAGCAAGTGCAGGGTCCTTTGTTTGATTCCCGGCACCAAAACAAACAAAAAAATCAACATGGTGTATCATGTTTGCTGATTTGTATAGTTGAACCATCCTTACATGCCTAGGGTGAATTTCACTTCATCATCCTGTATAAATTTTTAATATGCTCTGTATCTTGTTTACCAGAATTAAAAAAATTGAATTCATGTTTATCAAGAATATCTGCCTGTATTTTTTTCTTGTCCTTTCCCCCTCTTCTTTCTTTTTACTTTTTCTTTCTTTCTTTCTTTCTTTCTTTCTTTCTTTCTTTCTTTCTTTCTTTCTTTCTTTCTTTCTTTCTTTCTTTTTTTCTTTCTTTCTATGTTTCATACTTATCTGGTTCTAGTATCAGGGTAATGTTGGCCACATAGAGTGTTTTTTGAGGAACCCTTGCCACTACCTTTTTTGAATAAGGAAACATGGTATTAGTTTATCTCCAACTATTTGGTAAATCAAAGCTGGGAAGCTTTCCAGTTGTAGGTTTTACTTTGATAGAAGACTGTCTTTACTGGTTCAATCTAGTACTTTTAAAAAGTCTGTTTAGATTTTCTCTGTCTTCATTATTCAGTGCTGTTGTGTACACATGTCCAAGCATCTGCCCATCATTCTTAGTTATCAGATTTGTTTGAGAGCAGTTGACCATAATGATTTCTATTGATATTTCTTATTTCTCTGATATAAGTTGTATTTATTTCTTGTCTGATTTTATGTGTGTCAGACTTCTACTTCTTTTTCTTAGTCACACTTCTTATTTGCCAATTTGTATTACCTTTCAGAGAGGCAGAGCTTAAGCCCGTTGTTCTCTCTGATCACTGTGTGTTTGCAAGCCACAATGCATCAATTCACTGGGGGAGCTGTGCACACCATTTTGTATTATTTTAACTTTTCAATTTCACTGATTGCTTATTGGATCTGTTTCAGAGGACTCATCTTTAAGTAACTCAGGTTTTTTTTAATCCTTGAAATGCAATAATGGGCTCATTTTTTTAATATATCAAGTACTTGTACAATTTCCAAAGACTTTTCTTATTGAATTATAATTTTTTACTATATAATGGGGAAGATACTTTATATAATTTCAAATTTTAGAAATTTGCTAAAACTTTTTGTTGCCTTTTTGGGTTCTACCCTGAAGAATGAGCCGTGCATGGCTGAAGTGTGTGTATCTATCTTGCAGCTGAGGAGAGAGCAGGCTGCAGAGTTCTGTTCAATCGTTTGATCTGTGCCGTAATTTAACATTGCTATTTCTTTGTTGGTACTTGAAACAATCACCTGTCTTCTGCTAAAGATGGAATGTCAAAGTCTACAGTGGAGGAGAGTCCTCCCCACTAGCTCATTATTGCATCCATTTCTGATGAGTTCACTGTTTCTTGAACGCTTTGAATGCCTCTTGGTGCGCTATGTCATCTGGGTATGGAAGGATGAATACTTACACCAGTCTTCCTAGTCTGGCCTCGTTGCTGACTGTCTTTGCAGGAAATCCAAGGAGGCTGCCTAATTTCCCTCAGCCTGTCATCACAGATTGTACAATTCTGTGGTCCAGAGTTGAATCTGTCATTGGTGTGTTGTCACAGTTTCAGCACTAGAGGGCGATTAGGTTTAGGTTTATTCCTAATCCAAAAATAGTATGCTGTTCATTGAGAGCTGGAAGTCTAAGGACAAACGATAGTCCATCCCAGGAGAATTTCCCTGGGGCCAGGTGAGTCCTAGATGACTTTCCACAGTCTCTGGCCTGTGATCAGACACTGTAGGAATCTCCCTGAATCTGGACAGAATCTCCACTCAGGGTCAGGTTTCTCTGTCATGTCTGTTCCCATCAACACTGCTGACCTCTGTCCCTCTGCTCACAGCCCACTAAGGATAAAGGCACACTCTGCTCTGGGCTTCCAACTGCTGAAGGGGACTGGGGACCCAAAATCACTTCAACCAGCCAGAGCTGATGCTGGCTACCACAGAGGTCACAAAGACTACAACTGGGACAACACATCTCTCCTGGACACCAAGACTGTTTCAGAGGACCGATTGGTAAGCAGTGGGGATGTGTAGGATCTGCCCAGTGGGAGATATTCCTAACTCCAGCACTGTATTCTAGGACAAGGCCCTGTGTTTACAGCTCCATCTCACCCCTGAGAACAACCTTGCTCCACACTGTGTTGCGTGAGGTTGAAGTAGATGTGTGAAGCGGACCCTTGGCCACTTTGGCTGACACTAAGCTGCCCTACATGTGATCTCACACCTGTTAGGACCTGTACCTTTTCAGGAATACACTGAGCCTGGAGCTGCAGCACATATGGATTTATGTGAGTCCGTACCTTGGGATATAAGTCTCTGCCTAGTGGTGTGACACATGCAGAACTCAAGGGGCTGAGTGAGGTTGAGGGATGGGTGGTGCAGTCAGTGTCTTGGCCCCCAAGACTAATGCTAAGTGGGTCATGATGTTTGTTGCAGCCATAGGGAACTGATAGTCTTGGGCAGGGTACTGTAGCACCACTCAAGCTTGGCAACCATACTGCCTGAAATGAGTCTCTTCTGCTGCTTTTAACACACTGCTTGGTTCCAGGACAGGCTGGAGCCTCCTGCTGTGATCTATGGCTTGTGTATGGGGCATCTGGCTTGTACCTGGTGCTGGACTTGCTGATGGTCCAGTACCTGAGCTCTTAGACAAAATCTTGTGCTAGAATTGTGTCATGCTCTCCAGGGGGTTGAATTCTACTTCTGCTGTCAAAAGCCAGAGCCATTTGGAGGTAGCAGTCTCTCGGCAGCCTGTTGAGAGCAGTTCTACAGCTGAGTGTGCCACTGCTCTGGCAAGTCATGGTGCTTTGCCCAGCACTAGGTTTTATCACAGTGAGCTTAGTTCTGGTCTTCAAGTCTAACAGCTGGATGTTACTCCTTTTCTCTTCCATGAGTGGGAAAAATCTCTCCATGCTAAGTGCTGCAAGTTGGATGAGGGGAAAGGCCCTTCAGTTTTTAAATGCTCCTTTATTTTTGTGGCACTAAAGGCAGATGCTGGGGTCTCTTATATAGTTTTTTTCATTTTTTATAAAATGGCTGGTATGTGAATGGCTAGCCCAACTCGGGGTGTCTGTGGGAGACGTTGTCAGAGGATCTTGTTCAGATGCCGTCTTCCTCTGTGTATCTTTTGTTTTCAGTGTGCTTTTCAGTGTAATTGCCCCTCTCAGAAACATAGAAAAATGGTTAAAACATTTTTAGCCCTCTTGAGTCTAATTGGCTGGATTTAAACTCTTGCTCCCAACTTACTGTTGCTTGTCTTTGCCTTGGTTAACCGCTTTGATTTGTCTGTAATTAGGAGTAATAACATCTATCATGATGGGGAAGATGTATTTTACATGAGGTGGTTATTCTGAGGTCTGACACACAGTGGGCACACATCCAGCTTAGTGTTTTCTTCTTGTTGTTTGAGAAAGAATTCCCACATTCTATGCTCACCCCTAGGTACACCCAAGAGAATCATGCAATAGGTTGAAAACACCATGCCCAATGTTGATATGTGCTCTATAGTTTTAAATGATAACATAGTATGTTACTATGTACTTGACTATTAGATTTACACAAGTTTATTTATTTTTTTCAAGCCTTGCTTATCAGGGATGAGAAGTCATGGCATCTAGGGAAAATCATACAGTTCAAGATCTATCAGGAAAAGCGAATGGCCATTGCTTCAGAAAATGAAATAATAAAATGAAACATAAACTCTGAAAGATAAGGAGTAAAAAACAAAATGTCAGGATTTGCTCGTGCAGACTGACTGACCATAACTAAGTGACAGAGTTTATTTCAAGATCTATAAGGCAACTGGAGAGAACCTGATTTAAATAATAAATTTGATGAAAACAGGAGCAAGGAGAGAAAGCATTATTATTGACGGAGTAACTGTTATCTGCATGTTGTTTTCACATGTAGTATTTCCATTAATATTTTAATAGTCTTCTGGCTCAGAAAATATAATTCTCCACTGCAGCAAGGGGACAACAGAGAAGTTACACATACTATGCAGTTGAAAGCCTGGGACCATAGCACAAACCTCTATGACACAACAACGCCTGCCAAGAATGGAGGTGGGAAAAACATTTGCCATAAGCTGCAGAATAACAGTTCGTGGCTGCGGCTTCTACAGCAGCGGCCATTTTCCCAGAGAGGGCGGAAATGTAGTCTAAGAACAAATGACCCTGAGTGTTAAGTACCAAACTTTTCTCCAAATTACGCTGGGGGAGCTGTCAAAAGAGAGGTGAAGATGTTTAGAAGTGGCATGCACTCATAAAATACTTTTGTGGATGGAAATTTGCACAAAGGGAATGCTTTGGAAATTATGAAGAGAGAAGCAAGGCAAATGTGAATGAATATTGTGCTTTTATATTTGAAAGGAAGAATGGAAATCTAAAAAATAAACCACAGGAATATTCTCAGGATAGAAGAGGATGTCAAAAGCATACTGTTGTGGAAAGCCATGCTGTATCCACAGAACTGAAAGACTATTGAGTTGAAAGGTGAAAAAAGAAACCATAATTTTGGGAAGTTAGTTACTAGATAATTGGTGAGGGTTTTTTTTTTTTTTGAGGGTTGTTGAATAAGTTTAATTCAAGAATGATATTAGCTAAAAGTGTACATGATTATGATACATTAGTATCAAATATATACTTACAACATATTAATCTGAATACCTCGCAATGACTGAAAACATTTTATTTTCATGCAACATGAATGATCTTCTATAATGAATATTTGTCTTGAGACAGCTGAAATGTATGGTCATCTGTTGGATAGACTGAAGATTTATTCAGTGACTTAACAACTTACTCAACTGGATCTTATGTTTTTGAATTTTTGTAACAATTTATGGCTTACAGATATTTCAGTATGGAAATCAGATTTCATCAAGTTGGATGTTTTATTTTATCACCAACATCAAAGATGGCATAGAGTAGATCTGAGGAATCTGTTGGTTTTATATTTCCCACACTCATTCCTCCTGCTATTTGAAATCATGGCCCAACCATATGCTCCTCAGTGTTTTTGATTAATGGAGTTTGATCTCTAATATTATTAGAGGATGAGCAGGAGCAAGCATAAGTATACAGGCTTGGAATATGCAGGCCCTAAGGACAATAATCAGCTATACGATTAGACGGTGGGATGCACAGAGCAGTTTTTGTGAATTGTGGGGAAAATACTTTCTGTTTCCCCCCAGAACTAGAAAGATTCCGGAGACTGCAGCAGGTGCCACTCAAGCGCCTATTGGATGGGAAGGGGTTTACGTAAAGGTGGGGCGCTCACTGGAGGAAGAGAAGTGGGAATTCGGAAAAAAGAGTAGCTCTGCTATACTTCTTCATCGTCTTGCCCTGATTGTGCTTAGAATCTGTCCTAGCCTTTGGGTTCTTAGTTATTTCTTTTTATTTATTTGCTTTTACTTGTCAGTCTGAGCTGTGTTTTCTGCCTATGGAGGCCAAACTGAAGCCAAGGAGGGCAATGCAATGGAGAGCATGTTGGATAAAGGAAATGACTCGCTCTTCAGGCTGCAGGGCTGCATTCTTAAATCATTTAGTTCCTGCTGCCCAGAGATCTGCAGAGGCTTTGAAAGACCTTCCACGTGCCCCTCCCCCACTGCAGGTGAAAGTTTGAGGGACCCTAATTATTTGCATTTATTCACGTTCCCAGAAAGATGGGGGGAGGGGGCAGCATTTTCATCAGTGTTTCAGTGAAATCCGTGATCTGTAAGTTTGAAAGAAAATTAATCTCTTCTTGGCCTTTTGGCTAAGATCAAGTGAAAGGAAAATGAAATTCATAAAGCACTCAATTCAAACACACAAGCTTTTGGGTAATAAGTTTTTCTATAAGATTATTGAATAGCAGTTTCAGAAATTATGAAATAATAAAATTGGAATGCTAGAAGGTGTTTTTAACGCCATTTCCCCCATTTTTAGCTTTAATATAAAGTAAGACACTTTGAAATACATTTTTTTTTTTGTTCTGAGATATAAGCTATTCAGGTGTAATTAACTTCAGATCATTACAAATCAATTCTCCTTGAGAGTAAGAGAGCACTGACACTTGTAGTTGTGGTGACATCTTCGTCATCAGCTTTTGACAGAGACACATACACACTTTTTAAAATAACAGCAAATTAGAGATCAAGTTGAGAAGTTTGATATATGGTAATCTTTTCAGAACAAATTTAATCTTGCTCTAAAAATGTTTTGTAAGCGTATAAAACATGGTTTTCATGATTACTGTGACTTTCTCTGATTTTCTACCTAAATAATTTATGCCACAGTAATTTCCATGTAACAAATATGCCAACTTTTTATCTTAATATTTCTGTTTTCACAGAAATCTTTTGAAGATGAATTGAAGTCACCGACTAACCTGATTTGGTTTAATGCTGGTATGTGAGTGTTTATGTTAACAAAATGTTGCTCATTGCTCTTTAACAATATCTATTTTCAACCATAGGACAGAGGATGCTTGAGCAAAGGAGTCAGACTTACAGAACAATGGAGAAACAAAATCTACAGGTAAAGAAAAGTAACTTTTTGGAATGAACTTGTCCTTTGGTCAAAGTCAAATTGTGTTACAAATTCCACCCGAATTCCAAGCACAAATCATCAAGTAATTTCTTTTGGCTTGCGCATTGTTGTTTAGCATATTCTTCTGAAGAGGACATAACTAAACCAATATGGTGGTGTGTCCCGTGGGGAGAAAGAGGCAGCTCTCTGAAGTTGCTTCTATTGATAAGTGGTTACCGCCATCTACGTGCTATGTCCATCTGACAAGACTGAGAAACACGTGGCTGAGCAGTAGAGCACACTTCTGGGTGTGTCTGTGAGGTGTGACATGGAAACCAGAAGGCTGAGTGGGGAACACCATCTTCAGCACCCATACCATGCTTTGCACGCCCAAACAGTCTGGCAGTATAGAATAAAGGAGAAGAAGGAAGTCAGCCTGCACTGGGAAATCTCCGTGTCACTTGCTGTGCGTGTTGTAGAGGCTGCCAGTGCATGTGAACACACACTCCAGGATCTTCAGCCTTTTAAGGATTCATACCAGTGACTAGTCAGGGAGCTTCCAGCCCTTCAGCCTCAGACTGATGCTACATCCTTCAAACCTCTTGTCCTGATGCTCCCAGCTTTTGTGACAGAGCAGCCACTGGATGCTCTGGGTCCACACTGTCAAATCGTCAATCACGGGCAGTCCCACCTCTGATCCTATGAGATACATGAGAAACACACTTGCATTGTTTCACATACATTTTATTGATTCTGTGCCTGAGAAGAATGGACTGTAGGTCTCCTTTCCTAGTCCTTCATTTATAGGAGGGCAAATATTACTGAAATTTGATAGGACCTAATAAGTGAAAATGATCAGAAATCCTCTAATTCACATTAGAATTCCTACCTGCTACAGGAACAAGTATATTCTTGAGAAAGTGACAACTTTTCTGTTTTAGGTAGAGTTATGGGAACTGTAATGGTTGATACATTGTGACAACTTGAGAAGTTTAGAAGTTTGACTAAGTGACTCAGCAGGGGGCCAGGGTCCTCACTTTGTAAATATCCCGAGCCTGTGCAAGAGGAGGGCAACAAGATGATGTGAGCACTACAACTGACCTAGGGTGGGTAGTCTGTATAAAATACAAGGTAGGAAAAGAAGCTTTCTCTACTTTTTGCCCTGTTGCTTTTTGCTCTCTTCTGCGGTCATGAACTGTTGCCACTCTGCCATGCCACCTTGCCTTAGATCCAGTTGATTATGGACAGAAACCTCTACAAACTGTGAACTACAGAGAAACTTTTCATTCCTTTACTTTGATTATTGGCTATTTTTCCCTAGCAATGAGAGAAAAGTAACTAAGACAGAAACTAACTAGATATTTAACCCTAGAGGAGAAAAGAGAAGAATTGAAATGAATCAATAAATATGGGATGATTGTTCTACAGTTTCACATAACTAAATTTGACTTTCAGGAAAGACAAAATTAAATGCAATTCTTGAAGTCTGACATTTCTTCCTTCAGCATCCTGGACAAGGCGAAGTAATGAATTCTTCATGAGTCATTATGACTCTAAGCAATTTCTTCCAACTAGCCCCTTGCTTTTGGCTTCTACAATCCCGGCCATAGCTTCTTAGACTCAGAAAAATTACATAATGAAAGTGAAGGTGAAGACCTTCAAGAATGTATACAGGAAGAGGAGTGCTAGTAATTTATTGGTTCATATGGATTCTTGGGTATCATAGATTTCCATGAAACCTAATGTTTCTTCCATGGACAAGAGAAAATATAACCAACTTTAAAAGTGTTCAGATTGTTTCCATTCCTTGAAATTAAATGAACACAAATAATAACCTCCCCTGTTTTACTATGTTTTGTGGCTGTGTAAGGTGTACAGTGGAGTATTCCAGAAAGCTGTAATCTCTGTGAGCAAAAGCGCTAAACTACTCTAGATCAATACGTGATACCTAGTTAGAGCCCAGCATACAATTATAGAATAAATGTGATAAACAACTGTGTGCAGGGTATGGACGGGAAACAAGGAAATAGAAAAAAAGTAAGAGAGCAAAATAATAAATACTTTTATTGAGTCAACAGGATCTAATGTCAACTGTGGACAAGAGGCACACGCAGAATTTTTAAAGTCAACATTTGTAGGTCTCTCACTGCATTAAATAGTGAAAGAAAATTTAGTGTTGAATTGGAAACATTGCTTAGAGATTTCTTAGAAATTGCACATTAAATGTACTAGAATTAAAGGTAGGACTGGGAATATTAACACCTTCCTTCCTTGATATTTTTAACTTGATTTCTTGGTGGTTATAAGTGAATAAAAGCAGTCACGTTTTAAGAACGTGGTATTTGCACATGATCACTTTTCTGTGTGAATACTCGGTGTATAAAGTGAGTGTGGGTATCTCAACAAAATTTGTGAGTTGAAACTTTAGATTCCAGTGTGGTGGCATTTAGGGATTGGACCTGCAGGTGCAAACCAGAACATTAGATTAGAGTCCAGTGATGACTACCATCCCTATGAAAGACAGAAAAGAGTTTCCTTCCTCTTCCCTCCCTCACAGTGCCTTTCAAAAGGCATAACCCAGAAGAGGGCTCTCATCAGAAGCTCAGCCAACCTGTGCCTTCATTTTGTATTTCTCACCCTCCAGAACTAGAAGAAACATGTGCAATTTTATTGTGTAAATCATTGTTAGACCATTTTTCATTGTCTAGATGATCTTTATCAAGGAGTCCAAATTAATTAGGACAAAATTTTTTTCAATATATAAAGCTTTATCATGACTTTGATTTTGAAATTCTGAGGTATGGAAGCAGTTGTGAAAATTTGAGGAAAAGATTATATTTTGTTTAGAATAAGGAACAAACATTATTCCAGATGTTCATGTACAAGGAAGATTTTTATTCTTAAATAGTTCCTATTTCTTAAACTGTAAATTTATTATTTTCTATCAAGACTGTGTGCATCACACTTTGAAAACTATTTATTTTCCACGATTATTTTTGGTAATAGTAGACAACTTTCCTACCACCCCCAGTGCTGATATTTTAAATTACCAATAATGTTGGCAGGATTTGATTCTCTGAGTAGGCTGAGATTTCATATTAAAACCAAAGACGTTTTCCCTAGCATCTTAATTATTATTATTTTTCTTTTCCTTTGAAACTTGAAGCTTAAAAATCTGTTTTAGAATTAATTCGTTTCTATGTGTTCAGTTTATAATTGTTATATGTATGCAAATTGCTTGCCGTTAACATTTATTATTTTATTTGCCTTAATTTGTGAAAGTAAATTAAATGTTCTTCTTTATTGATTCTATAGATCACGGACTCATATGATGAAAAAGACCTCTAAAGTTTGGAGTAAGAGAATCTGTGTGCTTCAAGCAACTCCAATATTGTTACATTTCTTTAATTATTCAATCTTTCAAAATAATTGTTATAATATATACATATAAGCATTGTAAAGTCACTATTAATTCTCTTTTCTTAAATACATTTGTAATAGAGTTTAAAAACCATACTATTGATTCCTAATCCAACTTATAACAACATTGCACAAGTTTTAGGTATGATGCCCCAAGAATCAAGATCACCCTCTCTGAATCTAATTGTTTCCTTCTAAACAAAAGTATTACAAACTGGAAGGATCACAATATAGACATATTGGGAACTGGAAAAATAGTTTATCTTGGTTCAAATGATGTTAGCATTGAAATTCTGGTTTCAGATAAGAGTTTGAAAATTCTTGTTGTTTGTCCTTTATCTTACCTCAATTTTTAGGCTCCTGTTGTATGATTGAAAATCCTTTTAAATTAAATGAAAGATTTCTGTGAAAGAAAAGAGGGACTCATCCCATGAGATGTTTCAAAGATTTCCTTTAGGACAGAAATTAAACAAATTATATGGGCTGAAAGCAGCAGGGAAAAAAAAGAAAAGCAGAAAAACAAGAAGACAAAACAAAAACGCAACAAAAGACACTAGCAGTGAGACTATCTGGCTTTTTCCTGGGTGGTTATGACTGCATAAGATTACAGAGCCAGGGAAACAGTATGACGATGAACCGTCAATACAGCATTGATGTCATTAATTTACCACCACATTGAAGACCAGTGAATGTTCAAAACTCTACATTCTCTAATCTTCCATCTTCAAAATACTGTGAGGAAAAGGAAGAGAAACAGCTTTAGTTAAGACTGAAATATATGAAATTGAAGAGCTGATACTGCTAGCATACTAGCTAAGCACACAGCTTTGCAGTTAGGCTATTTGTTCTAATAACTACTAATTGTATGACCTTAGAATGGATGACTGTCTTTGTTTCTCAGTGTCTTCTGTAAAAGATTAATAGTGGCAACTGCATCCTTAGGGTTGCTATACTATGTTAGTTAATGTATATACAGAGTTTAGAAATGAACTTGTCACATGGCAACTGCTATAAAAATATAAGCTATTGTTATTTCCATCATTATGACCTAAGGGGAAGGACATCCGGTTCTAGGAATCCATACAGTACAGGAAGAAGAGCCTGTTATTTTGATATATGGTTTGTCTAATGGAAACACATGCCTTTATTCTTTAAGTCTTGTTTCTAAGGAAGAAATAATAGCTGCTCTTCTAAAAGCTAAACACTTAGGTGGTGAAGAATGCTGTAGCTCTCCACTTACCCCGAAGGCTCAGGATCCTGGACTCCATGCACCAGGGTATTCTACGGAGTCATTTACACGCACCACCTGGAATCTGGCATCTGCATTCCAGATTTATGATTTAGAGCCTTAGGAGTTTTTTAAAGAGCTCTAAAATCACATTTTTTTCACTAAAGTCAATTTACTTTAGGGTGTTGTCTTCTGCAATTTAATTATCCCCTTTCAGTTTTTTTTCTGACCAAATTAGACGTTTTTGTTTTTAATGACTTAATTATTTTTTAAGATTAACTTTTTTTATGCACACTCCCAAAATAAAGAATCATAGTGAATATTCCATGATGTTTATTTGAGAACTCAGGACAGACGGTCTTCTTGTGATGATTTCTGTATTCATTTGGCAGCAAGAAGTGAAAGTCATTTTTTTGAATGTTTCAATTAAATGCCATCCATACTTCCAGGTTTGGCTTGCACAGGTCAGATCTTCATGCAAACACGGCATTAGGAGAGCAGGATCTCCGGTTGAGCAAAAGTGGGCAGAGGAAGAGCATTACTAGAGACTAAAACAGAAACATCCAGAAGAATGTAGTTCCTGATTTTAAGTAGAAAATCTTACCTAAGTAATTAAATGATCATAAGATTGAAATAATATACAATGAGCCAAGTGAATGGGAATGAGAAATCATGTAAAATTCCATGCAAGAAGTGTTCCAAAGAATAATTTGGCTTTGAAAAAGTGCATTCCAAATGCAAAGCAAAGCACATATAAATTGTTGAAATCCAAGGCTGCATGCATGACTAGAGGAGCCCATTTTATCAAAATACTCCTGGGCCTACCTCTTAAATAACTTCAGTTCAGTCACTGTTAAAATTTTGTGCCAGACTGCCATGCTAATATTGATATAAAATTACTTGAATAAATCATTTTCAGGCAGAAAGCAAAAGTGACACTCGAGAAGCAGCCCAAGGTATTCTACTCCTTAATTTGGTTAAAACTAAATTATTATTTGTCAGCATATATCTATAGTATTTATTTTTTGAAATTCTATGTAGAATGATTATTTTTATTTTTTATGGAATTTTTATTTTTTTCTTTTTAAGAGAATAAAAAAATAAATAACATCAGAAATGATACAGAATTTCACAAAACAAGATGACAGGAATTCAGTGATGGTTGATATATTCCATATTGTTGTCTTCAAATTAGTTGTTCAGATTACCAGATATAAGAAGGCAAACCTGGAGCATTAACTGTTCCTTTCAATAAGCCATAAGAAATCAGCAGTACATATCTCTTAGCTACCTTCTCTGTGTGTGCATATATGTGTATATATATATATTTTTTCCCTTCCTTCCTTCTTTTCTCTTTTCCCTCATCCCAGTTGTTCTTTCCTCTTGGGAAGTTTCTTTCCCTTTCATATTATCTCTTGTAACATTTAGATTTTATTTAGTGTTTGAGGTTCTTATACTACAGAGATAATATGATGTTTGCACATGCAGGTCTGATTTATTTCACTTAGGATCTCTAGTTGCATCCATTTACCTATAAGAGCCCCAAGTTTATCTTTGTTTATAGCTGAGAAATTCTCCACTGTAAAAATGTTCCACATCTTTTTTATCCATTCCTCATCTGATTAACATTTGGGTTGTTTCCAAGGTTTAGCTATGACAAATTGCAGCACTATAAAGGGTACACAAATATTGCTGTGGTATGATGTTTTCAGTTTTTCTGGAAAAATACTCAGAAGGGAAATAACTGAGATGAATTGGACCATTAATCCTAATTTTTTGAGGAATCACCACACTGATTTCCACGGTGGTTGTACCACTCTATACTCCCACCAGCAATGGAGTAGGGTTCCTTTCTCCCCACAGCCTCTCCAGTGTTTGTTATTGGTGGGTTTCTTGATGATAGCCATACTTTCTTGGGTGAGATGGAATTTCAGTTTTTTTTAAATTTGCTTCTCTAAAATGACCAATAATGTTGAATACCTTTTCATATATTTATTTGCCATTTATATTTCTTCATCTGAGAAGTGTGTATTTATCTCAGGTGCCCGTTTTTTGATTGGGTCTTTGAATTTTGGGGGCCTGATTTTTTTAATTCTTTATACGTTCTGACTAGAAGTCTTTGTGAGACATTTGGCTAATATTTTTCCCTATTTGTGGGTTTTCTTTTTCCTCCAGTGGTTATTTCTTTTGAGGTGAAGAAATTTTTCAATAAAATGAGATCCCAGTTGTCGGTATTAAAAAGTACTTCTTGCGCAGTTTGGTTTTTATTCATGAAGTCTGTCTACTTCTATGTCTTCAGGGTTTCTACCTACTTTCTCTTCCAGTAGATTTAGTGTTTCTGTTTTAATGTTTAGATCTTCGATGCATTTTGACTTTAGCTTAGTGCATGGTGATAGACATGGGTCTAGTTTTACTCTTTCACAAGTGGAAAACCAGTTTTTCCAACACCATTTATTAAAAAGTCTATGTTTTTTCCAGTGAGCATGTTTGGCTCCTTTCACAAAGATAAGCTTCCTGAGTGTGGTTGTAGTTGTGTCTGCATCTTCTAGTTTGTCCCATTGATCCTCAGGTCTGTTTTCCTTTTTTACCATGATGATTTTATCATTGTATCATTGTAGTGTAATTTGAAGTCAGGGATTGTGATGTCTCCTGCCTTTCCTTTGTTGCCCAGGATTGCTTTTGCTAATCTAAGTGTCTTCTACTTTCAGATGAATTTTAAGAATATTTTCTCTAGATTTGTGAGTCATACTAAGGATATTTTAATAGGGATGACATTGAATCTGTGTTACAATTTTGAGAGCATGACCATTTTCACAATGTTGGTTCTTCTTATCCAAGGGCAAGAAATATCTTCCCATTTTCAGAAATCCTCTTTGATCTTTTCTTAAGAGTACTGTAAATTTCCCTGTACAGATCTTTTATTTCTTTTGTTAGATTGATTCCTAAGTATTTCAACTTTTGGATGCTATTGTAAAAAGTGTGATTTCCCTAATTTTTCTGTGTGTTTGTTGTTTGTGTATAGTAATGCTATTGATTTTTTTTGTGTTGACTTTGTATCCAGCTGTTGTATTGAATTTGTTTATTTTATCTACAAATCTTTTGGTGGAATTTTTGGGTCTTTTATGTAGAGTATCATGTCATCTGGAAATAATGAGAATTTCATCTTTTCCTTTCCTATCCTTATTCCTTTCATTTTTCTCTCTTGGCTAATTGCTCTGTCTAATGTTTATAGAACTATATTGAAAAGGAGTGGCAACAGTAGACATCCTTGTCTTTCTCCTGATTTTAAAGTGAAAGCTTTCAGTGTTTGCCGATTTAGTGTGATGTTGGCTGTTGGTTTGTCATAGACGGCTTTTATCAGATTGAGGTAAAGACCATCTATTCTGATATTCTGTAGGCTTTTTAAAATCCTGAATGAGTGTCATACTTTACCAAAAGTTTTTTCTTCATCTATTGGATGATCATGTGATTTTTGTCTTTGTTGATATGGTGTATTATATTTATTGATTTGCATATATCAAAGCATACCTATCTTCCTGGGATGAATCCCACTTGGTCATGATGTATAATCTTTTGATGATTTGCTGCATTCTGTTCACTAGCATTTTATTGAAAAATTTTGCATCTATGGTCATTGGGGACGTTGGCCTATATTTTTCTTTTTTGGTGGGGTCTCTCTCTCATTTGGTATCAGTGTAATACTTAGCTCCAGGAATGAATTAGGAAGTATTGCTTCCCTTTAAATTTCTTTGAAAAGTTTGTGAGGAATTGGTGTTCAATCTCTAAATTTCTTGTAGAATTCAGCTGTGAATCCACCAGGACCTGTGCTTTTCTTTCTTGGCAAGTTTTCATTACATTTTCAATTTTGTTGACTGATACTGGGTTATTCAGGATATTTATATATTCTTGATTCAGCTTTGGCAATTCATATTTATCTAGAAATCTGTCCATTTCCTCTGTGTATTCTGTCCTATGAGAGTAAAGATTTTTAAAGTAGGTATTGATGATCTTAATTTTTACAGGATGTGTTATGATTGTATTGAATTGAATAAAGCTATTGTATTGAACTTGTTCATTTTATCTACAAGTCTTTTGGTGGAATTTTGGTAGAATTTTTAAACCTTTTCATTCCTTACTGCATGAATTTGAGTTTTTTCTTTTCTTTTTTTACAAGGTTGGCTAGGTTTTTAACAAGTTTATTTATTTTTTTCAAAGAACCAAGTCTTTCATTTATTAATTCTTTGTATTGTTTTCTTAGTCTCCATTGCATTAATCTCTGATCTGATCTTTATAATTTCCTCCCTTTTTGGGGCTTTGGTCTTGACTTGTTCTTTTTCTAGAAGCTTGAGGTGCAGCATGTGGTTGTTTGTGCTTCTATTTTCCTGATGTGAGAATTCACTATTATATATTCCCTGTGAGGACTGATTTCATTGCATCGTACAAATCCTGGTGAGTTGTATCTGCAGTTTTGTTTGATTGTAAATATTGTTGAATTTCTTCTGTAACTTCCTCTGTGACCTATTGGTTGTTCAGGAGGGTTTTATTTAATTTCCATGTGTTTATGGAGTTTTTGCCATTTATTTTGTAAATAATTTCTAATTACATTGCACTATGGTCTAATAATATGCATCAGATAATTTCCATTCCTTTGCATTTACTTAAACATGTTCTATGGGCTAGTATGCGGTCTATTTGAGAGAACATTCCATGAACAGCTGAGAAGAATGTATATTCTGATGTTGTTGGATGGAACACTCTGTAAAGGGCTATTAAGTCCACTTTCTCGCAGGGTTTTTTAGTTGTGTTATTCCTTATCTCATCTTTTGTCTATTTTATCTCTCTCTTTGTGACAATGGGGTGTTAAAGTTGCCTGTTATGATTGTGTTACTGCTTGTTTGATTTTTTAATGTCTGTTAAAATTTGTCTTTTGTAGTTGTGTGCTCCTGTATTTGGTGCATAGATATTTATGATTGTTATCTCTTCCTCTTTCAGTTTTCCCCTAACAAGTATGCAATGACCTTTTCTATCTCCTTTTATCAGTCTTGTTTTGAAGTTCCCATTGTCTGCAAACACAATGGCTACCCCTGCTTTTTTCTGGGTTCCTGTCACGTGTAGTATTGTTTTCCATCCTTTGACCTGTACATTGCATGAATTTCCTTTTGAATTAAATGTGTTTCTTCTGTACAGCATATTGTTGGATTGTGTTTCTTAATTCTCTCTGCCAGTCTGCTTCTTTTGCTTGGTGAATTGAGGCCATTTACATTAATGGTTATTGCTGTTATGAATTGACTTGCAGTTTTCTTGTTGTATTACTGCTGTTGGGTCCACACTCTTCCCCTCTGTTTAATTTCTTACTGTGTTTTGTAGTTCTTTTCTGTTGTTGTTCTTGGAATTGTGGTCATTTGTCTTTCTTTGTGGAATATCTTTCAATCGTCTTTGTAGTGTTGATTTTGTGATCATGCATTTCTTCAGTTGTTATTTGTCATGGAAGTATCATTTCTGCATTAATTTTGAAAGATAGTCTTATAGGTTACATCAATCTGGGTGGAAGTTTTTTTCTGTCAGGACCTGGAATACTTCAATCCACACTCTTCTGTACCTGATTATTTGTATTGAGAAATCTGCTGTGATTGTGATGGGGTTTTCTTTATAGGTGATCTGTTTCTATTCTCTAACAGCTTTTATTATTCTGTTCTCTGGCTGAATTTCTGGGATCTTGATCACTATATATCTGGTGGTAGATTTACTTTGGTTATGGATAATTAGAGTTCTATATGTCTCAGTATATTTCAGATTCTTTTCTCAGGTTTGGGAAATTTTCTGCTACTATGTCTGCAAATAGTCTTTATGTCATTGTGTTTACTCATACTTTTTCATTGACACCTATCATTCTTATATTTTTTGTTTGAATTATATTGTACTTGTTGAGTTGTTGTTTCTTGGTTCCTGGCTCCTTATTATTTTTAAGAGATCTTTCCTTTCATGATCATTAGGTGCAATGAGGTGTTCAAGGTCTGAAAGTCCATCTTCAGTTTTGTTCGAGTGGTTTTGCCAGTGTTCAGTGGAATTTTTCATTTCCTATATATATATATCTGTTTAAATGTTTCATGCATTCTAATTCTTTCCGATATTGTGTATTGAAGGTTTCCATCATGTTTCTATGCTCCTCTACTTCTTTATCTATGTCTGCCTTAGATGTGCTGAGCCTTTCTTTCTTTCTGTCTTTTTTTTCTTTTTCCGGTACCGGGGATCGAGCTCAGGACCTTGCGCTTGCCAGGCAAACGCTTATGCCACTGAGCTATACCCCCAGCCCCTCTTTCTTTCTTTATTATTGTCATTTCTTCTTTACCTGAAAGATTATTTCTGATCTGATTTGTTCTATAGCCTGATGGAGTTGTTTCTTCTTCATTTGCTTTTATTTCAGAAATTTGACATGTGTGACTTCCAAGTTCTTCTATGTCAATGTTCTCTGGACCTGTTCTGGATGGGCAGGAGGTCTCAGATAGAATTTTCCTTCTTTGTGTTGATATTGTCAAAGCTTCCTAATTTCCCTTGTATCAGTGATGCTCTTCCAATGGTAAAAAGGCGTGAGGAGGAGGATTTTCTACCCCACTGAGCAGCTCACCAATTCTCTCAAATTTCAATGGGACTCTGTGTCACTCTTCTGATAGTGAGGGGTGAGGTGTGGAGTTTTGCTTTCCTGTTGAGCTCACCGAAGTTCCCAACATTCACCAGGGTTCAGCATTGCTGCTGCAATGGGATGGCAGGGTTTTCCCCTCCCAAACAGCTCACTAAAGCTCCTGAATTTCACTGGAGCTCTGTGTCACTCCTGCAATAATGAGAAGTCACAGTATGTATTTTCTCCCTTTTTAGTAGCTCGCCAAAGCTCCTGAAGATCCTTGGTCCTCAGCACCACCCATAATTTTTCTATGGTATTTGAAACAGAAGTCCACTTGCCTTGGTGTTCCTGGAATTTTGCTCCATTTTGTTTCTTACCCATTGCTTTTGCTACTTTTTAACTAGAACCTCCTCAGTTATCTTCTTAGATAACCATCCACTGTACATTTTCCAACATTCAGCTCCTCAAGATTTGGGAAAAACTTTAAATGAAATGTCACTTGGAATGTTATAGCTTGTATTTCAGAGTTCCTCTGTTGCCTCAGGTGCTCATTGCTGGGGCTTTGGGGAGGTGGATGCATGATGGGTATATGATACTGAGGTTAAGTTTGTGTGGTGCTGAATTGTCCACTAGTTTGTTTATCGTAGTTCTGTGTGTGTTTAATGGGAAGGCCTAAGCAGGGTGTGGGTGGCACCACCCAAAGGCTGGGGGCCTGAATGGGACAAAAGGGGGAGGGAGCGTTGCTGTTGCTGCTCCTTGCTGCTTTCTACTTCTCCTGCTTTGGACTGTTTCTCCTCTGCCATGCTGCCCCGCCTTGGAGCCAGCCAGTTATAGATTGAAACATTTACATAAGTGTGAGCCGAAATAAAGCTTTCCTCCTTTAACTTGCTTATTAAATATTTTAATTGTAGGTTAAATAACTGAACATAGAAGGTTTGCCACATATTTTCACTTGGCAAAGTCCAGAATCACTCTAGAAATGGATACAATGGATAGAAATGGATAAATTCTCACATATCACCACTGAATGTAAGAATATTGTTCCAAAATTGCGAGAGAGAGAATTTTCATCGAAGAGTTGATATTCCACTTTTTCTCTCCTTCTGTTTTGCTTACTAAATGTTGCTAGTGAAAGTTATCCTTTTCCATTAAGATAGTAGAAGATTATTCTCCAGGGAATCTGAATAGTCCAAAAAGAAATACACAAAAACCACTTGGCTACTCTGTCTTCAGTGACTATGGTTGGCCAAGGGCACCCCATCTGAATCCCATGCTTGACAGGAATTATTTATGGGGATGGAACTTTCAATGTTGGTACCCCATTCTTAGAGCTGAGTGTACAGTAATAGGTCACCATATTTATGAATATATTGAAAATGTTTAGAAGATAAAGATCAAAACTACTGAATGATAACAGGAAAGGCAACTTGCAAAAAGCATGAAATATTTGATAAATAAACTATTTATATGCCTTGAGAGATAAGACAATTTAATTCTTTCTTGAATAAGATGTCTTTGAAAAAGAATATTCAAAATAATAAATTTAAAATTAGAATTAAAATAATATAAATTAAAAACCTCAAGTAACTACAAGATAAAGTGAGAAATTCTCATAAAGAATATAGACATTTAGCCAGAAATACAGTTCAGCAGCACAGCAACTGCCTAGCAAGGGCAAAACCCTGAGTTTGAATCCCAGTACCAAAAAATGTAGAAATTTCAATAAAGATACAACGATTAGTTCTGTATACATTCCTCAAAAAAATAGGAGTATTGGGAAGAGAATACAGAAAAGAGTAAAACTTAATGATTAATTAAGAAAACACTTTATACTAATAGAATATGTTTTTACAGATTAAATCAGACCTGTACGTAACCAACACAGCTCATGAAGTCAGAAGCGGGACAAGGCACATTGCCATGAAACATCAAAATAGGGGGAACATAGATTTAGCAAGTTTCAACACAACAAAATAAAGTGTAGCCGTTGCCAAAAGTAAAGAATGAAGAGCACTAGAAACACCCTGAATCAATCACTTTAAAGTTATGGAAGAAAATTGTTTGAATACATATTCCTATATGTATTAAAAATGAAAGTAATATGATATATTGTTAGACAAAGCTTCAAATTTTCTACTCTTATAATCCTTGTCATTAGTTACTAATATAATCTCCACCAAATTATAGGAATAGATCAAGAGAAAAATCAACAAGAAAAACAGAAAATACACTAGCATGAAGACAAAAGAAGATTCCAGATGGAGGTGAGAGAAAGCAAGAGCACAGGATGTGGGTGGGGAGGACTGGGTAGGTGGAGGTGTGTCTGTAGGAAGATGACGTTGGGAAGTGTCCAGAGTGATAACCCCTGTCTTTCTATTAAATGAGCAGAAAGGAAAGAGATCTGAAAATGTTTGTTTTGCCATTGAAAAGGGGAGGAAAGTAAACCTTTACCTCCAAGTAGCAAATTCCTAAGACTGGATAATTTGAAGATTTGCAGAAACAGACTATTCAAAGATATAGAGAAAATGTCCATAAAAAAAACCAGAGATATTTTTCTGTAAGTTTCCTTTTAGGTAGTAAGCATGGAAAGAGAGGGAGTGGCCTGCTGAATTTTCTAGTAGGTACTCTTGATGTGAGACTTGAAACTACATGTGCAAAAACCTCATAAAAGGTAATAACATGAAAGGCAGTGAGGTTTTAAATAAGCACCACTGAACTGCAGCTGAGGATAACTGAGTGTGTGTAGAACCAATATCAGTATCTGGAAGTTTGGTAGAGATGTCTTTTTGGAAGAAGATTATGCTTAACTTGAGATGAAACAAATTTGGGTAATTAAATAGCATCTGAACAAATACACGTTCTAAAAATCTCTGTGACAATAATAATAGTGTTAGTATATTGGTATAATATGTTAATACAAAGAAAGTGTTTACCATGCCACTGTACTTAATCTTTTGCAAACGTACTCATTTAGTGATTTTGACAATTCTGCAAAGTATGGCTAATTGCAATTTTTTAAATAAATATGGCAATGTAGACACAGAAAGGCTAGGAAAACTGGACAAGGTGGTGCATTCCTTAGGAGTAGGTCTAGGATTAGAAGTCTGTCCAACTCTTCAAATCATGTTCTTCAACTCTAGGTCATCAAATATGGTGAAACATAGAAAAGCAAAAATCCACTTAAAAAAACTATGATCAAAGGACACATGATTGAAATTTCATCATTTTGAAGGTAGATGCATATTTGGTTTGCTTTTATGAGTCCTCAAATGTTAAACATATTTTGTAATAATGAGAACACTTAACATTTAGATCACTCTGACACCAATTTCGCTCACTGTTCTGATAAGAGACATCAAGACATTGTTGAAATTGTCCCTAGAAGTTACCCTTCACATTGGAACTGAATTTTATAGGACAGAAAATTTACTTCAAGCCTTCCTTTATGTATGTTTTTTGTCTACTTTAGGAATGTCATAAGGTTTTAAAATGTTAAGATTTAATATTATTTTAAAATATCAGAAAATTATTTCTATGTTTGTACTTGTGTAGAGACATGAAATTATTATTTCTTTTCCATTTTGCCAAAGATTTATATGATAAAACACAAATACACACATGAATTGATTTACTTATGTCCACTGAAGGTTGAATAGAATTTTATGCACAATTATGTTGGTATCATGACTTCATTTTTCTACATGAATAAAATTAGATTAAATTTAATAATCTGTAATACACTATCATTTATAAGTTTTCACTTCGTAACCATAGTTTGTATTATGTGTGTGCAATATCCTAAAGAATATTAATTTTGATTTGTTGCAGTTACTGTGATTTAATTTCTGTGACCTTTTTTCTTCTATAGAAACTGAACCTGTTCATGTTAGACTTCCTAAGATTGTCGAAAATGATATTTAAATGTGTCATTTGTAATATTGAACATAGCACAATGATAACTTTGGTAATTTGAATTACTAAAATAAAAATAAAGTTTCCCTTCGTCATGTGTCTGTTTTTGCAATATCAGTAAATGCCCATATGTTGTGGTTGATACACTAAGTCACCTGGAGAAGTCCAGAGGCTCAACTAAGTAACTCAGCAGTTCTGCATCCCAGGGTATAGAGGACACTCCCTTACTGCTCTAGGATATTGTTCATTGTGTCAACTGGACAACTTTAGAAGTTTAACTAAGTGATTGAGCAGGGCACCAGGGTCTTCCCTTCATAAACATGCTTAGCTTGTGGAAAAGGAGGACAAGGAGATGGTGTGGGTGGGTAGCTGGCACACAATATAAGGGAGGAAAAGAGGCTTGCTTTCCTCTTTGTTGCTCTTGTTGCTTTTGCTGTCTTCTGTCACCTGAACTATTGTCCCTCACCATGCCAACCTGCCTTGGAGCCAGCTGGTTAAGAACTGAAACCTCCACACACCACAAGCTAGATAAACCTTTCCTTCCTTAACTTTGGGTGTTGGCTATTTTGACTCAGCGAGAGAGAAAAGTGACTAAGACAACATATGTCCACTGAAACCCTAGGAATTCTTTGCCTATGTGTTTGACTAAACAGATTCTTTTTACTTCACTCTTAGATATTGCAAAAACAATCTTAAATACTTTATTTGTTTAGTTAACTTTACACAAATTTAGTTCTATGTGACCCCCACTGTTTTCTGCTAAGGTGTAGTTCCCTCACATGCTGGGTAGTCAGGAGTACGGGGTCTTTTCTTCTGCTTAAACTGTTAAGCAAAATTCACATCTTAAACATGGATATTATCTATTTAACATTTCATGTATTCCTTTAAGTGCCTGAACAAATGGAAGTTGAATAAGACTAGACAGTGCGCTTGCCAAAGAGCATTCAGAGTTGATACATGTTCCTCAATCAAATTTTAATTCTGCTCAGTTTTGTGGTCTTTGAGAGCAATTAATCTCATATTTCATTCTCATCTGAACACCCTTTTATCTTTATAACATCCACAGTCCTATTGATCCTTTCTCTTCCTCTTCATGAGAAAAGAGGGTCATATTTGAATCATCAACTTGATATGTATTTATGTATAAATATGCATAATTTTTGCTAAGGTTGTAGTAACTCACCTCTCATTTTGGTATAAAATATCTGTGCTACCAGACACTGAGATTGGACAATGCACAGGGTTTCTTTTTGTTTTTTACATACTCCTCCTAAGATTTTTCACAGCAAAAATTGCTCTCATCCTTGTTTTGCCAAATGTATCAACATAAATTAGCTATGACTGGTCATAAGGAAATATTTGAAAATATTTAGCATTTTTAGAAGGGAAAATATAAGACTGAAAAATCTTTGTTAATCAATGTTACCTATGTTTTTTATCATATATTATCTGTTTAATTTCCCCTTTGTATACAAATTGAACATCAAGTATATTTTTATTCTAATTTTATATGAGGATAGTAAAACAGGAGATCTTAAATGAGCTGCAAGGGTTCACCCCATTAGTGGTGGATCCAATGTAGTACAGTGAAGGTCAATGAACACCCCCAAATTTAAGCAAGCTCTACTGCATGAAAAAATAGTACTTTCCCCTCTCAGCATTTCAGTACCCAATTTTTTGACCATAGATCTTTTCATCTCTATTTAAGTGGGCAGGGGTGTAAAACATAAATGTGTATGCAGATGTTAGAACTAAGAATTCGTGTGAATTCAATGGTCACAGAAAAGAGTTCACAGATAGAATAGTTGTTTTTTAAATGAAAATTGAATTTTAAAATGCACAGCAAACTTCACTTTTACTAGATTTTTTTCATGTCATTGTGTTTCTTGACTCCACTTTCTGGAATAAATGCACAGTGTGCTTTGAACACTGGAAAAATTTGTTCCTGTGCTATAAAATCTCAACATTTCTGATTGAAGAGAAAGGAAATAGCATAACAATTTCACAACAACAAAAAGATTTCATTAAATTTGTTTCTCACCATTTAATTACACTAAAAATTCATGAATTCTGTTTAGCCATCTCTCAACATTAGTATTTTTCAAGTCTAACAAGGCTCCTAACATTCTCTTTTTAGGACTTATGAACAGTATCAACTTTATTACTGTGGACTGTGCAAAAATGATATAATTTCAAAAAATGATAAAACATATCCCTCATCTTAACTTCTAAAGATACTTAGTAGTGACTGGATACAGAGATAGGTGGTAGAAATTAGTCTTTGGAAAAGTCATACTTAAAATCGCTCTTGTTTGGTGTGGTGTTGCATGGTTGTAATCTCAACATTCACGAAGCTGAGGCAGGAGCATCACCATGAATTTGAGGCCAGCCTGGGCTACATAAGTGAGTCTAATGCCAGTCTGGACTACGTAGTGAGATCCTGTATCAAAACAAACAAATAAACAAACTAACAAAAATTATCTTTCTTCATAACACCTTAGTAAGATATATTTCACTGATGTGCAAGAGCATCTGAATACCAGCCTTTAAGCAAATTAATGTCATTTTGATGACAGCAGAATGATGTTAGAATAAATTTCCAGGCAAGTACGTTCGTTCATTAGATTTTTAAAGGCCAGTGAATATGTGTCTAAATGAGATTGATTGAAGTCACATAGTATGAATATAAAAACCCAATTGCCACCCAATGAGTGAAGATGATGGAATGATGAAAATTTGCTGTGGCTGACGTTACAAAACTAGTCACAGGGAAGTCCCATGGCCTAGGGCTAAGTTATTAGTTAAAATAGATAAATCTATTAGCAAAATATTATTAGTGGTATCCCTATATTTTCTTTCTTTTTTTTTTTTTTTTTTTGCGGTACTGGGGATCGAACTCAAGACCCTGTGCTTGCTAGGCAAGCGCCTATTCCACTGAGCTATATCCCCAGCCCTATCCCTATATTTTCTAACACTGGCAATCTCTCTGTGTACATATTATCCCTGTAGGTCAAAACAAGCTCAAAGTGAGCAAGGAAATGTGTCCATGTATTTATTTCACAAAGTAGAACTCTGTACCATAAGTTTCTTGCTTATGCTCCTTATTGTGCAGTCTTAAAAAGCATAAAATTTTTCCCAAACTACATAATAAAAAGCAAGAAAAAAGAATGTTGGGCCGACAAAATCAAAATCAGAAGACTTATACCAGACAGCACTGAGTTCTTGATCCTTCACCACTGGCGAAGCCACAAGGATCACACACAGGCATCTCATGAAGAGAACACAGGAGTGCTGTCAGGTCGCAGGAATGGAAGGCAGCTTTGGCGGCACCTGTTGGAAGCTCAGCAGTCCCTCCGTTGAGCTTATTTTCAGCTAATGGGTGTCATCGAGTTGCTTTCATAGTCATTCACTTGCTTGGGGAGTGATCTTGCTTTATTCTTTTTCCACCATGGTCAGAGAATAACTCTATTTGGTGCTTTGGGAAGTTATTGATACCCAAGAGAAGAACACCTTGGCCTACCTAAAAGAGCCAGGGCAGATCACAGTACAGATGGAGGCCTGGTACTTATGTGTTAGCTTCAGTTTGTAAGAGGCTGCTTCTACTGATTTTCTCTAATTTCATTTGAATTTCTTATTTCGTGCTCCACTATCTTGCTCCAAATTTCACACAGTGAATGACAGAAAGTGACTCAGATATAAGGTACACATCTCTGATCACTGTTCAAGATCTCTGATACAGCTCTCTTCTGGGCAGACTGTGGCAATTCAACACACAAAGAGTCAAGTAGTCAAAAATGTTATGATAAACCTGCCTTGTTTAAACCACAAATACATTGTAATGGCAGCAAAAGATAACTAATGCAAAGGGTTTTGTACAACAATATGAACTAGATTTATATTTTTATGTGATATGTAGGGGTACTTGGGATTTATTAAGGAGAAAGTTAATTAAAATAATTTATGCATTTTTTTAACAAAAAAGATTATTTAGAAAGTAGCAATGTGATGAACTTGGAAGAAACAAAACTTATGTTAATGAAGCAGATGAGAAAAGATTTAAGTATGGTTACTTGATATAACCATTTGATAGTGTCTGCCTATCATTTTTTAAGAACATGATTTGGAGAGAAATTGGCACAAAGGGGATAGTAATGGTTTGAAGAATGCTGGACTTTTTCTGAGTTCCTGACTGATCAGGTGCACCGAACCATGCAAAGGCTGTGTCACAATGCTGGCAATACTTACGTATGTATTAGATTTTGTTGTAGGAAATAAAGGTTATTGATAATTCTCTACTAATTGTAGCATCCTTTGTTAATTCTAAGTGCAAATAATGCATACATATTTATATATTGATATGTATAGTGGAAAAATTGAAGGGTATTTTCCAAATTCAAAATGAATAACTTAGTTAAGGTTTGATAAGAAGCATCTAGTTTCATTGATGGAACTTATTTGATGAGAAGAAAATCAAAGTATCCTGAGAATAAAAAAGTACTCTGTGGTCAATGGTTTTTGAATCACATTTCAAAGAAAAATAAAGCCAAACATTAGAGAATAATAATGAAAGGACCTCTTGTTGCAAAGTTCCAGATGGTCTAACAAGTTAAAAACATATATTGGCTTCCAGACAATTCTGTCTTCCTTTGCATTCAGCTCAAATGTGGTAAAACTGCTTATTGTCACCTCTAATATTAGCAACAATCACTTGACTCTAATAATGGTACTAGCTAACCAACTAGATTAAGATGTAGGGATTGAATTTTGAAATTCTATTTTTATTCTATGTTAGCATTGCTGAAGTTTTTAGACCATTATTAATCCATAAAATACAAGCTCATTTCATTGCTCTTTTTAACTCAGAGAACTCGACTAATGACTGTCTAGATTAATTTGCGTTGTGAGCCTTCAAGTTGGTGTAATTGTCTCATTTTTCAAATTTGTGTAAGGGCATAGCCGACATCTCCAAAGGTCATAAGAACTGGAAATGCAGTGTTCCCATGACAGCTTTTCTCTGCAATGACACTTCCCCTAGCACAGAGAAGTGTTGTACATGATGAAGAAATAACCTTGGTAGACCCATTTTTCAAGGCTGAGTGGAAGATAATTTTGAAAAATAGCTTGGCCTAGGAAGTACAGATCAATTATTCTAACAACTTTTGTATTTTATAACACACCCCTTTCTATAATGATCACCTGTGATAAAAATAATTGTGATATAATTAAATTTAATTTCAATGTAGCTAACGGATTTTTTTCTTACAAATATCAAAAACTGTCGTTGATTTCAATAGCATTTGGCTTGACACTAGTCAAGTAGGATCTAACTATATTGTTTTCTAGCCATTTTATTGTAATTAGAAATGTTCAATGAGAGCAACCTTACTAAACACCACTGCAGATTCTGCAGAGGAGATCTTACTATACGGCCCTGGTTGGTTCTGAACTCAAGGGCTCAAGGGATCCTCCTCCTTGCTGAGCCACCAGAGCAGCTGGCATCAACGGCATACACCTGTGCCCTTGGCTCTCACAGACTGTCTTATCTTCAGCAGAGAAATTGAAAGATGCGGGGCTCTGCTGGGGTTAATGTGTGGGAAGTTATTGCTTGGTACTTGCTAACACAATTTCTAGGTATGATATATTTGCCAAGTCTATTATAATTACTTACTGGCATTTATTTTTTCTTTGTCAAACTCCTGCTTTTCTTGCCCAAGAAATCTAATTCTTGAGGAAGGAACTTTTCCATGAGACAGGGATCAGCTTAGAAATCGTTGCACTATGACTAATCGTAAGACCTTGGTAAGTGTCTTGTGAGTTGTAATTTGTTAATTAGCAAATTACAGGGAGTCTGTAAGTCATTGACCTAGTAAATGTACAGTAAGAAATATTTATTTATTAAGTGCTTTGCAAAATATGTATGCCTTCTCCAGTAAGTTAGGGTCACAGTGATTATCACCATGTACATGAATTCTTTGATTTACTACTGATGGGACTTGGAACTCTCATGGACCTTTTAAGGTTATCTTACCATTTTTTTTTTTTTTTTAGAAATCCTTCATGTCATTTGCTGGCAGTAAGTTTTCCTGAGTGTCTTGTATATGACAGTCTTGTCTGGAGGAGTGAATAAAAGGTTTTATATGTAAAATCTGGTAAGACATTTGCATTTTACAGTACAGTGTGTTGCATAATCAATATATTCTATGGTAACACAGTAAGATTACAGCACTGTCATCAGCAGCTAATGACAACTTCAGTGATGCTAACTCCCTTTTTCCTGTTACACCTCTGGTTTCTCTGGTGCCTGTTCCCCTTTATCTGCCCTATATCTGCAGGTCCTCACTTCCTGGGCCCAAATCTGAAATGTATACCAGGACCCACCATCAACTAGTTCTCAGCTGTCAAAACCTATCATAAAATAATTAACTTTCATTTTATCCTGTTAATTCTGATAGTATTTATTTCTTGTAGCTCCTTTAAAGGTAAAAACAGATATAATGTTAACAGCTATATTAAAATCCACTTACTATATGATTAAAATTTGCAAGACAATAGATTTTAGTGTGAGATAAGTTTCTATCTCTACATTCAAAGTCAAAACTACTTCATTGTTCTAAAAAGAAACCAGGTACCATTTAGCAATCATTCCCCAACTCTCTCCTCCTATCTCTAGACAAACAATAATTTACTCTTTGTCTCTATATATTTGCCAATTCAGACATTTCATATACACAAAATCATGCAATATATGATCTTCTGTGAGTGGCTTTGGTCACTTAGCATGTTTTCAAACTTCTTCCAAATTTTACCATCTACCAGTACATTATTTCTTTACATAGCTGAATACCATTTCATTGTTTGCCTCTACTACATTCTGTACGTCCACTTATTTCCTAGATATTGGCTCCTTTTTCACCTTTTAGACAACATGAACATGCTTCTAGGAACACTTGTGCGCTTTCTTGTTGACAAGTGCTTTCCTTCCTTTATGAGTATAGCTGGGAATGGAAGTGACATGACGCCATTTACATATCAAAGAAGCTTCCATAAGGATCTTTCCAAAGCAGCTGCACCATTTTAGATCACTACGGGCAGTGTGTTAGGTCCTGGGTTCCCTCTTTCCTCTGCGACCCTTACCATCTCTCTCTGTTATTACAGCTGTCCTCGCAAAGGTGAACTGGATTTCCTTTTAGTTTGGTCGCGTCTCACTTATGGTTAACGAGGCCCATTCTTCCTCTGCATAGCATTGTATCTTTTTGGATAAAGGACTATTTGGGTTCTTTGCTCATTTAAAAAAAAAAAAAACATGAGTTGTAATAGTTTTTCATGTTCTATCTATGAAGCCATTCCTACGACATGATTTTAAATATAAAAATTTCTCTAATTCTTTCTGTTACTTGTTTTACTTTATTTCTAATCTGGGTCTTGAACCAAAGGCCTTCATACTGAGCTACAGCCCTAGACTTACCTTTTGAGTTTTGCTACAGATCTCGCCAACTTATCCAGGCTTGGACCTTCCATGTTTCCCGCATGAGCGTCTCAAGTAGCTGGTACTGCGGCTGGTACCAGTGAGACCAGTTATTGTTCTACTCCCTTTGTGGTGCTTTTTCTAACATAAATGTTAACTTTGATGATGTTCATTTATCCACTTTTTCTTTCGTCATTTACTGTGCTTCAGTCTAGCCTACCTTTGAAATACAAAAGTAATATGTAACCACCTTGGAATATTTGGAAATAACAAGATTTTAGATAAAAAGAAAAACTGACAATTTTACCATTTAAAGGCAATTATTATTAATATTTTAGTATTTCTTTTCTTTTATATTCCTACCCATTTTCATATATTTTATATGTTTAATATACATTTTACGTTGGCTGTCTTTTTCAGTTAATATATTAAGCCAAGTTTTTTTTCCATCCTTAACTCTCTTTGAGATGATGTCCTTCATAATGTTCTACTGCCACAGTGATTATAGTTTAATTTCCCCATTCCCAATAAATATTACTAGACATTTAGTTGTTTTCTATTGTTCTATTATTTTTATACTTTGAATTATTTTACCAGTGAAGTTTCCCCCAAATGGAATTATTACGTTAAAGAGCTGTGGACATGCTTGCACAAGTTGCCCATTGCTTTCTTGGAAAGGCACAAATAGCCCCATGCTGGTCTTTACTATGTTTAGTGCTTTCTCTGCTTGTAACCTGCTCTAAGCCTTAGCAGATAGAATGGCTCTGCATTTGGCCTGTGAATTTAGATTTTGCAACTTTAAGTTCATTTTGTAGCTTTACATTAAACACATTATATTATTTCATTCAAATGAATAAATGTGCTTTCATACATTGAATTTGAGCTATTTGAAAGAGTGTTTCCGTCCTCTATATGTATAATATTAAATTCAGTATGCTATGTTTTTGAAGGAAGCTTCTGTCTTGCTAGGTCTTGCTTTGTTATAACCAAGTAGCATTAAAGAGTATTTTTTCTCTGATAGAAAAGCAATATATCCTATTTATATTCTGTAGTATTTTTAATGCCTACATTAACACTCTCTGCCACAGAGTAATGACATAGTGTATTAATTAGATAAAATTCAGTGGAATACATTATGATAAACAATATTACAAGAAGATGAATAAAAAAAGATGAGTGAATGACTTAGAACTCTGAAATATGAGATCTATATTAAATAAATAACAAGAATAAAAGCAAGATGTTCTAGATAGTACATGATAGAAATCACTCTCAAGAATTGCTTCATTTAACTTCTTCATAAGCTGCTGTCAAGAGTGATGTACTTGTTATTATTTTAAAAGATTCCTCAATAACTAGCAAAGGGATGAGCAGCTCTTTTGACCCTGGACCAAGAAATAATTATGGTTATCTGGACTATTTAGTATAAAAAGAATCGAACCCTGTTCATGGTCTATTACTTCAAATATGATATTTGATCATCTATGCATACAAACCACTGAAGGCCATTGAATCTAGAATGTCTCAAATGGACTTAGCGAGCCTTAAATGAACAGTCAAATTTCATGTGCTCCTTTTCTATTACACACCTATCTTCAGCCTGCATAGGTACAAATTGCTGAAAGATGGACATATTGATTTTGTCTCCCACAGATAAAACCTGAACAACTTCAGTTATTTTGCATTTGTAAACAAGCTTCACTAGAAGAAAACATATACAAATATTTTCTACTATAAATACCTGCTATTAAATGAAGCTATAAACATTTACATTTATTTGTTTTATTATCTTGTTTTCAGCAAAACATTTCCCATAATTGTAAAAATAGTAAAAATTTTCTTTTGGTGCCCACGACATGAACATGAATGGTAAAAGTGTGAAGTCACACCATTTTGAGTCACAAGTGCACACACACATAAAGCTTGCCAAGGCCAAACTATGTATCTTTAGTAAGAAAGTCCTCAAACAGTAACAATTTTAGCCCATAATTTCTTTAATATTATGGAGTCTTTCTTCTCTATTTTGTATGAGTCAGCCAATTTCTCACTGTTAGCAGAAGCACAAAAGTTAAAGTTTAACACTGCACCTTATGAAATTTCTGTACACCCTACTTAATCCAAGCACATTAGATTTTTACTTTTGTCAGTTCTGATAAGAGGCAGGAAGTGTGTAAATTTGCAAAGGCAGCAATCTTTTAATTGATGTTGGTGATGAAAGTTGATGTTAGGAGCATGAACCCTATTTTTCACACATCAGAGATAAAGCAAGCAACCATGTTCCCAGCCGTGTTGTCTGACAATATTCCCTGAGTGAACAGAATATTATATACCAAGAAATTTAAACCTAAGCATCACAAGTCCTTTATTCACTTCCATTTTGATTCAAAAATATGTCAATAATCAATGTGATGATTTCTCAGACTTTAATTAACAAAGCCAGGCATAGATTTTTCAATACACTGTGCATGGGAAAGATGGCCTTAAGAGATGAAATGATATTCTTCCCTATACTCAGACACAGTAAGGATCAACGAGGACATTGCCCACAGTCACTGGGGGCCCTATACACTGTTTAATGCCACACAAATATGTGGTGCAGCAGATTACCTGGGGGACCCCTCTTGTTGCTCCTGCAGAAGGTGGTTATCATCAGAGATGCACCTAGCAGAAGGTGCACAGGGTTGAAGTTGGATTTTCTTTAACTGAATTTACTTTACCACTCACAACTCCATGGCATTGAACGAATTATTTGTTACTGCTGCAGTCTTGATGTTTTAAAATTGGTAATAATGCTAATATTGGTCATTCTTCAAGTATCAGTCATTTGTCGGCTACATTTTCCATTAGTAACTTTTTTATTTTTAAAATTTTATTAACACACTTTTGCAGAACATAAATTGCATTCATCTTGGAGAGTTGGGTCCAGTGCCTAACACAGCATAGTTATCATAAATCAGACACACAAGCTTAAAGATTGCATGATTTCTCTTATATAAAAGATCCAAAACTATACAATGAGAGTTTTAGAAAATAATATAAAATTAGAGATATGTTAATAATACTGATAATTTTCTTAATATGCAAGGAGAGTAGGAAAAACTTTGGAGTCTATTAAGAATCATTTACAATGGAATATGTTGACTTTTATTTCTTACATTGAGCTTTTTGGGTAAGATTTTTAAGTAATAATGTTCCTCCATGATCTTTCAACATTCTGATGCTATTTGTGCACTTTTGCAAGAAAATGGAAACAATCTTTCTATGTTTCCATTTTGAGGTCAAGTAGAGTGTATGAGAGCAAAATGTGATTTATGATATTTTAGTAAAGAAAAGTTATGGCTGATAGAAGACACTGTTCAAGTAACCTATATGTAAGACAAAGGAGACATGTGAGGCTGTCAGACAGAAAGTTAAATCTGACAGTGCAAACTGTAGACATAGCAAGAATTTGATACCCAAACACAATTTTTTTTATATTAGAAAATAAAAGTGACAAGTGGCATTGAAAATCAGTCAAGTTAGAAAATATTTTTCTAACTTTTCTAACTTCAATTAATGAATTTATTTCTAAAATACAAGAAATATTTTTCTCTTTTTCTGTTTCACTCTTTTAAACTTTAGGTATACTAAAAACTCCACAATCTATTTGTAAGAACAGAACTGACATATTCACTCCAACTAAAGATTTAAGGTGGCTGTTTTTGTCGTTAAAGAAATCAATAAACAATTATTTTTATACTACCCCATCTTTCTTGGAATACAATTATTAATCTTGGATTAATTTTACCATATAATAGTAGTAACAAGTAACAACATTATTGGTTTTTATATCCCAAATCTTATTTTAAAAAGTATAAAGGGCAGCGAAAAATATATTCTGTAAAATCAATATTAAGGCAAAGATTAAAATCATATTTCATGTATACAACCAAATAAGAAGATTGACTATATTCCCCAGCAGAGTGGAAACAAATCTTCAACAATGAATAGTATAAACAAAGCAAATTTTAGTTTTTTCATTCTTAAGTTCATACCTCTTTTTATTAAGTGTTTAATTACCTTCATTAATAAAATTAGGCAATTTATACTGTGGACTCCAAATTCAAAGGACTGCTACAATGATTTCTAAGACTTCTCTATTACATAACATCACCCTTCCCTCACGCATTAAAGATACATCAGATTGCAGACTCCTAAACTTTTACTTTATCTCGATTTATTTTTTTTGTTCATTGTCTGAAGCTTGAGCTCCTCTAAAACCTCCAGGTCTTTCTTTCCATGCCGGTGACAGAGTGATGTGTCATCTTACCGGGACATCTTATTATTGTAAATTGAAACTCTCTGCATCTCCCTGAAGCACCTGATCTTCCTTTGAGTGTAACTTGTTCTCTCTTACCTGGAACCACACACGTTAAACTCCTTACTATCTACACAGCACATTTTTGTGTCTCAGTAAATTTCTGCTACTGTTTAAAGATTTAAATAACTTATTTTGACAACATTTCTTCTATGTTTATTATACATTTTTCTATTCAGTTTTATTCCTGGCTTCCGGTCACTTCCTCAGAGATACTCATTTTCTTTAGACCTGAACTTCAGCCCACAGAGGGGTGGAAGAGAGAGAGTGGAATGAGCACCGAACAACTATCATTTCATGGAGAAACCCACACGTGTAACTGTGGGGAAAGCAGATCTGTTTGCTTTAAGCCAGGAAAAGGTACACTGAGCGGGTACAAAGTCACGGGAAGGACAAAATGGGGCGGGCGAAAATGTTGCACAGAGTACCCGACAGAGCCTGAGCTCCAGTGGTGTAAGCTCAAAGGACAGGCGCTGTGAGTGTTGAGGCTCAATTTTAGACAAAAGGGACAGATGTAGAACGGTTGCAGATGGAATTGAAATGTTTAACAAGAACTGTGAGGGGAGGCAATTTGGGGACTAAATCCACGGACCAAAGGGAGGAACCCGGGTTATCTGGTGACTGTTGAAAGAACTCGAAGAGATCGGAGTCCGTGGGAGCCAACAGATTGCTGGAGAGTGAGAGAGAATCACTCAGCCTGAGCGGTGGAAATAGGACCTTTAACTGCAGTTGTACACTGCGTACCAAAGCCAGAGCGCAGCAACTGAGATGAACATATAAACAAACAAGGTAACACTTTAGAGAAATTCTGAGTATCTCAAACGACAGTTACTGTCAAGAATTCTGCAAACTCAATTTCTAGCATTGTTTTCTGTACTAGGGATTTCACCCTGGGCCTCCTGAGTGAGCTATATTCTCTCTCCCTTTCAATTCATGAATTTATTTACATTTTGGGAGAGGGTCTCTGTAAATCACTAAGTGGCCCAGGCTCGGGTCCTACTAGTAATCCTCCTGCTTCAGCCTTCCCCAGTGATGGAACTCAGTTGTTTGCCAATGCACTCAGCTACAATTGCTAATCTTTAAGTTACATGATATTGACCCTATTTTTCTGTGATAAAGAGAAAATTAAAACTATTACTCAACCAAACTGTGACATCAATTTGAAATGAGTTTTTTTAAGTTCTAAAATTCTCATCTTTCCAATTTCAAACATTATGTCTCAATAAGAACAGAAACTTTTCATTTCTAATTAATCAGATACCAGGTTCCCATACTTTCAGACATTTAAAATTGGAATTTTATATTTTTGGTTTTAGTGTTTTTTATTTAATGAAATATAAAATAAAATTTCAGAATCAAATAATAAAAGGATAATAATGGTTATTACACTGTGTATCATTATCTTCAAAGTAGTTACTCAGAATATGACATAAACCAAAATGATGCTAACAGAAAAGAAACAGATAACAGTGCAAATCTTTCTTTTCAATGAGCTAAGATGAACTAGCAGTCGAAAATGAAATGAATTAGCATATATAAGAAATATTTTTAAACCAATGGAATCTACAGTTTGGCATAGTATTTGAACTTCCCCCTATTTTACAATTGCAATTTAAAAAATACATACAGCCTACAATTTGTGCACTCTTAGTGCCCTAATGCCAATATTACCAAATAGTACAGTGGATTCTGTGCATCTTCCTGTCCACTTTTTGGCTGAAGTTAAATGTTCAAAGTACCCAATTCTATGTAAGCAAACACGAATTTTAAATACTACCATATGTTCAATTTGTAAAATCACCCTCATTCTCATGTTCTTCCAACATGATTTTTTGCTCACCTATTACTCCATGAAAACAAGTGTCCACAAACTAAGAATGTTCATCTTTAAGACAACACCCTGAGTCATTAAATTCTGAAGCCTGGACTTTTATTGCCGCAGGTTTCTGAAGGTAAATTCCCCAGGACTAGATAGTCTTTAAGTGTATTCTTCAGGTAATGGGGACCTGAAAACCCACCTTTCCACTGCAGAAATTTTATTATAATCCTTTTTACATAAGGGAAAAAGCAAAGCTAAATAACTACTCTGGACTCTTTGTCTTGGGCAGAAACCTTTATTACAGTGCTCAGCATCTTACTCTTGTACTTGTATTAATGTTGGAAAGGTCAAACTCTGTTCAGACCCCACCAAAGCATGAGGCCAAGTTTTCACTGAGGAGAAGGAAGCTTTCTTGATGTCAGGCAGGTCTTCTAATCCTAATAATCTGTAAAAGCACATGAGGAGAGGGTTTTACCTGTGCAAGAGAGCCTCGGTATGGGTCTCTTGGGTCTGTCGACAGGAAAGGACCTGAAGAACAGTGCGTCTATGAGGAAAATGTTCCCAGCAATCTCTGCGAATTGAGCCATTCTTTTTATACTTTTCTTAACTGTGCCACTAAAAGCTGCCTCCTCTAGCATGGAAACCCACTTAGGTCTTTCCCGTATCGGCCTCGCTGCAGCTTGAGAGTCCTGTAAAATATGAATTTGAATAAAAGAAATTAACCTTGAGCTCTCCATAGAGGTTAGACCCTGTAACCAACTCATATGGCTCGAGATAGAGTGGAAGAATAATTCTGAATGACTGGATGTTACTTACCTTTTTCCATGTGTTTTTTCTTTTGATTGCACAGAAAACATTTTATATAGTTCAATAGTATTAGCTGTTTCTTGCCATTTTCATGAAAAATGTTTAATATGTGTAGGCATCCAGAAATAAATTTTGTCCTGCTTTAGTTTTTTTCTATTTTAAAAAAGTGCTGTTTTTTTTCTTTTGAAATTTGAATTAACTCTATCTTTTGTTATCCTTTCAAACGATTTTGCATTAATGTCAAAAGACATTGCTAAATATTATTGATGTCAAGCTAATAATCAGCACTTCCTCATAACTGAATTTTTTCTTACCTTTTTCCTAACTAAACTTAACCCATATTAGTAATATCAATGCTTCTTGCATCTCACAATTATCATCTTTCTTTTTGGGTCCTTTCCTGAAGATATGACCCCTTTATAATTTCACTTCCAGGAAGAGTAATGGCAGTTGAGAAGCGAGACAAGACACTAATTAAGACAGACTTCCCTTTTATTGTCACTGGCAGTTGAATATGACAGTTACAGTGAGTACTTCATAACAAGCCTTTCCCTAGACAGCAACACTGACATTTGTAAATAGTTTAAAGGTAACAAGGAGAGCTCCTGTGATGGTATGTCTGATAAGACAGCAGCAAAACTTAATGATGTCCTCAGGCCTCACCATTTTCCAGTGTGGCACCACTTTTAATCCTGTGCTAAAAAGGCCAATAAGGTTCACATCACACCATAAAGGATTCAGTGATAACCGACCCTGAGTGTACTATGGTCTGCAAATGGCTTTATTTGTTTACACTGCCGTACAATTCACCAGGAATGCAAGCAAGGTGGACCTGTGCAAGCAGCTGCTCGTATCCGTTAGCAAGTGGGCAGCAGTAGACAGCTTCTTGCTCTGTTATGCATGCCTCCCAGGTCCACTTTCTAATCAGTGACTTGGTTTTTCCTCCTTAGATCATAGTAAATTAGCATTATTTAAAGGGGCAAGCTTGATTTTTTTTTTTTTTATTTCTTTTCTGGGCAAGGAGATTATGCAAAGAAAAAGGCATTGATAAACAGAGAGGGCCAGAATGGATAATAAACACTAGAAAAGGGTAAGAATGAAAGCCCTGAAGGAGTTTCCAGAATAGTTAGAGGTGCTAGAAAAGATGATTTAAACCATTAAACTGAAATGAGTTAATAGATTGGCTCAATTAATCTATACTGAGAATTCATTCCATGACAGGTGGTGTTTGGGTTCTCAGTGTCAGGAGTAATTAAATGGACCAGAACTGCCTTCATGAAGTTTGCAATCTACCCAGGAAGATGTTGGGGGTGACGCAGATCTGAGGCCAGCTCACCCAATGGCCAGGACTCCCCAGCTCAGTGTGTTGGTCTGCACTATCTTGTGGGCTCATGGAGAGGACCTCTGCACCTCTGCTGATAGTTCACCAAGACAGACAAGACGTGCATGGCTGCTGCTGGGAGAACAAGCCAGGGTTGCATGGGAATCTGCAGGATGGCTCTCCATACTCACATATTGAGAGAAACGTCCTCAGGTTTTGTTGCCTCAACACATTGGAATAGAAATCATCTAAAAGGTTTCTTTCAACTGAAAATCAAACATCCAACTCATAAAATATCCGGCAAATTAAATTAAAACAATGGGGAATTCTGTATGAAAATTTAGACTGCTATTAAAATATGAAATTATTGAATTTTGTGTTGTAGAATCATTATTCAAGGTTTTCAGCAATGCACAGACTTTATTATTGTTATGGTTGATACATTGTGTCAACTTGGGGAATCTAGAGGTTTAGCTGAGTGACTCAGGAGGAAGCTGTGGTGCTTCCTTTGTAAACATCCTGAGCCTATTTAAGAGTAGGGCATGCAGAGTGTGTGAGAGGTTCATGACCCCTGGGTGGGGGTAAGTTGTTTACAATGTAGGGGAGAAAAGGAGGCTGCTTGCAGCCATTCTTCCCTTTTGCTGGTGGTTTTTACTGTGCTCAGCTGCCCTGAACAGTTTGCCCTCTGCCATGTGCCACTCTGCCTCAGAACCAGCCAATTATGGACTAAAACCTCCACAAACTGTAAGCTAAATAAACCTTTCCTTTCTTCATTTTGGGCATTGGGTATTTTGTCTCAGCAATGAGGAAAAGGTAACCAAGACAATTATTTACCTTGGTCTGTTGGGATTTTGTAATTTATAGGCTTTTACTGGAAATTGAGGATTTTTTTGCCTATTTACAAATTAAAACGGTCTTGGTGAGAAAATTTGGAGTGCCAGGGATGTAGCTTAGTGGTACTGTGCTTGCCTGGAAAGCACAAGGTCCAGAGTTCAATTCCTGGTACCCACCAGAAAAGAAAATTTGGACAAAGTAATGTGGAAAAAAAGAGGAAATTAAGTGTTCATAATGTATCAAAGGAAATTTTAATCCTACTTCATCCTTTCAAATCATTTCAACCCTTTGAATCCCATTCAGTCAATATCTATATATTATCTTCCAGTATTTATTTAAAGGGAATAATTCCATATTCAATATTGAGTTAAATAATTCAATATGTTGAAGATAATCCTCCAAGTAGAGCTGTTTTTGACTCTTTCTGATTAAATTGAGTAAGATCTAGTTTGTATTTTCTCATGTAAACTCTGTGAAGGTAGAAATATTCGTTTGTATTTCTACTGTTGAGCTTTTTGTTCAGGAATCATGTCTAGCACACAGTACACATCTAAAACGTATTTGTCAAGTAGATAATGCACCTAAACTTTTGACAATGTAATTTCCATGTTAAAAGTGTTCAAAGTGATGCCTGTGCTCCATTCCTTGACAAAGTTTTGTTCTCTTGGAAAAAGGAGAGAAATTTTTATACCAGAAAGAGTTGTAGGAGTTCAGTGAAATAATCCAGCCCTGCCAACCGAAGTAGAAATACCCTTAACAACCCCTGGGTAACTGAAGCTTCCAAATAAATCCCTAACACATTTGTATGTGCCATGGGTGTTCTGTTAGGTGATAATGTTCCTCAGCAATTAACCATGTACTTTATTTCTGGAGATGGCAATCAAACCAGTTGGTACTGTGGTATTCGTATTTCAAAATGCCTCTTCCAATCCCAACCTTTAAATTCTAAACTCATGAAATAATGCGATATGAAAAGTAGCACTGTACATTATTTGCCAGTTAGGAACATTTGCCAGAGTTGTTCAGCTCCTGATAGAGCAAAGGTTTCATTACCTAAATCTGCAGTTAGTAGTTTCATCATTTGCCAAAGTGGAACTGTTTTCTAAATGATACGCTATATGTCAAGACCAGAAAACTCTATGGGTATCAGCCCTATTGTCTTAATTGTAATTGTTTTTTTTTCCCTAGTAGATGTCATATTCTGTTGACAGCCAAAGTTAAAATTTATTCTTTGTCCATTTGTGTTGGTTACTTTTCTCTCGTTGCTTAGACCAAACCCTGACCCCCTGAAGTAAGGAAGGAAAGGTTTATTCTGCTCACAATTTGGAGGTTTCAGTCCATAATTGGCTGGATCCAATGCAGGGTGGCACATGGCAGAGGCCAAGCATTCTTGGTGGCAGAAGACAGCAAAAGCAGCAAGAACAAATGGGAGGAATGGCTGCAGGGTTGGTGTAGCACTCATACCCATGAATCAATCAAAAAGTCTAGAAGCCTGCCCCATGACTGCATGAGGCTTTGGGGGGACATCCAGAACCTATCCGTAGCACCATTGAAAGAAGTTTATTCATAAATCTTATTTTGCTTTTCTTTAAATTCCTAAAACCCTAGGAGTATTCACCTGTCCTTGGGATTTGTGTTGAGTAGGTGTTACTGAAGAGGCCAAATCTGTGGTCTATAATTAGAGAATTTCTATTTTCTGTGCTTCAAAGTAAAAGCTGAAGGTGGACTGACTGCTAAAGTGCTCCACCTGATTGCCATACCCCAGAAATTAGCATCTGAAATCAGGCCTGGTTTGGTCATCTGTCAAGTAACCACATGGAACTCATCTTGAGGGACTGGAATGGTTTGAAGCAAGACCAACTATTTAACAGGAGAAGGCACATGGCTAGTGTGAACACATTTGTTAAGGGAAAGGATCTGTAATTTTAAGGTCTGATCATGACAAAGCCAAAACATAAAACATACTAGACTATGACGTGATAAAATGGAAGAAATGGACCAGTGGCAGAGGTCAAATACAAGCTGCCTGGCCATTTGTAGCTCCCTGCTGGTTGCTTTATGCTCAACACAGCCTACCAGTAAAATGTTATCAGCTTCTTAAAGGGAAAATAGTTATTTACTGAGCTAACATGACTTCCAACTCTACATAAAAAATCCAGAGTCTTTATCCTTTTATTATGTGAAGTATTCATATTTCCTGCAGAAAGTAGAAACTTGCCTTTTTCCGGTCTCAACAGCTATGGTCAGAGCCATCTTCACCATGAAATCAGCCTGACTCTTCTCTTCCTGAATCTCCTACTAAAATTTAACCCTTTGGAGGAATATCTTGGAAATAAAACGATCAAAATATTCAACTTAGGAAAGGGATTCTCAAATTGAAAGTAGTCCATCAGATAGCTTTCCTTTTTACTGTAATAGCAGATAACACAGTTTGTAACAAAATGTTATCACTAGGTTTTATTCAGACTCCTGGAACACCACAAACCAGTTAATATTATTTTATCCCATTTTCTGTCACCCCATCTCTTTTAATGTCCTTTAAAGGTAATTGCCGCTATGTTCTCTCCAGGTTCTCAGTAAAATGTCATCAACACAGTAGACCACTATGTATCTTTCATAAAAATGAGGTAATGCAGTCCTCCGTTGTATGAAGACAGTTTAGACAAGAAGGCAAGTATGGTTATGTTTTCACCGGGCAGAAGTCAAGCAATTCTGATAGTGCCTGTATGTTAGATACTAGAAAGCTTTGTTTGGAGTGCAAAATGTATTTCAAATATTTGGACTTTTTGATCCCATTCCAGCAAAGAGACTTTCAGTAAAGTTGAAATTCTCAGTCACATTTTTTTCTTATTCAAATTTAGCAAAGCAGTTCTATGATCTAGAAGTCTTTAGTATTTGTAAAGAAGGAAACTTTGGAGTTTTGTATAAATCTTATGTGAGGCAAATTTGGTTATAGCCTCAATTGCTCCAGTTATCTATGAAAGAGTTGCATTTCATTTTATAACTCAGTAGTAATTGAGATTTATACCATGTTAAAACTTTTTTAATAGCCCTCATTCCTTAAATATAGAATGAAATAGGATTAAAGAAAGACAGTATTCCCAAGCACCTAAAAGGAACTAATGAGCATTCCACGTTTGTTTCCTGGGAAATAATTCATCTTCACCAAATTCTCTGTCTGTGTGTCTCCTTTTTTGTTTTTAAATTCCCCAAGTAGATAATCCCATTGATTCAGGTTGGTCAGTTTTATTACTCAGATCGATCAGCCATGGCCAAGGGGCAAGAGGTACAGGAATGAGAAATGCCATAGAAGGGTCGTTGTGATTCTGGCGGCCAAACAAGTTAAAATTCAAATTTCAGTTAACTCACTACACCAAGGAAAAGAAAATAGAGGTTTTGAGTCTCTGAGTGTATTTGAACAAAGAAATCTACAGATCTTCCAGCAGCAAAGTACTTCTGTGTACGTCAGTGGGGATGTGGAAAACACAGATGACAGAACTCGCTCTCTGTTCCAATTCACCTGTTTCTTAAGCTTCAGAGTTGAGTGTTGAGGAACTTGCTCTCCAGTCCTGGACCATCATTACTGACTCTGGCCCTCAGGTCTGGTGCTACACCATTTAAACATCTGTGCCCTGGGTTTCTCAGTCACAAATAAAATCATAAATGCCGGCACCTACCCAGGGTTGTTCTGAGCGGGAAATGGATTAATGGTGAGGTATGGTGATTTGTTATGATCTGACACTTGCTAAATACTATGTAATTGTCAAGAACTAATGTGAAGTTAAACTTACTATCAAAAAGTGAAAAATTCAACTATAGCGTTTTAATGGAATCATGTAAGACTTGAATTGAGCAAGACTTTTTTTTTGGTTTTCTTTTTTTTTTGTCTTCTTTGAGACAGGACTTCGCTATGCAGTTCAGGATGACCTTAAGCTCACTTTGCAGCCCAGGCTGGTCTCTAATTCACAATGATCCTTCTGCCTCAGCCTCCCGAATGCTGGGATTACAGGTGTGTGCCACCACTCCTGGCAAAACCTTGATGAGTGTACAGATTTTTAAAATTATGCTGGCTATTCAGAGTATGGGCCAAAACATTCAGGCTGATCATGATATTAGCGGAAAATTCAAAACTGAAATGTTCACAAAAATGTTTATATAAATTGACAAATGGATAGATAAATGCTATTACAGAAACAAATATTATCTGTCTAATTAAGTTATCTGCAAAGAATAACTGAAAATTGATGCAAGTCGTCTAAATAGATGATATGCATTTTCATAAGCAGAACGCAAAATCTAGCTTTTGCCCCAACCCCCCTTTAGAATCTTTCCACTTGCAAAGAGCACAGAAATTTCTCTGTTCTTTGCCATGTGGCCCACAGATGTCTCTGATTATTTGTAGATGAACAAATATGTGACATTCTGAACTGATGCATCTAGAATTTTTATTGTTGCCACACAGGAAAGCTATAATTTCCAATATTTAATCCTTGCTTGCTTGACCACCTTGTCCGTGTTTAAATTGGTAATGAAACATCCTGGGGAAGGGGTGTTATGTATCCCCAGCATGTGAGAAGCAGAGGGTAAAGATCTCCCCTTCCCAGCTAGACAGATGTTAAAACACAATGCACTCTCCTCTGCGTGAGTTCACCCTGCCGCTGTTCACCCCTGCGACTTTTGGCTGCGTCTGAGATGCAGTTGGTCCACCAGGGAAGTGGGGTGGCACTGGAGTGTGGAGTGCCACACCGTCGGTGGTGGCTGCCAGCACAAAGGAGGGTCTGATGGCTCTGGTGGGAAGAGCCACACTTGCCGTGCGCAGCTTCCTTCAGCTCAGCCGGTTTCCTGCGCTTTCTCTGGACTTGGATTCGGCACTTAAACTGGACCATGCTCTCCGCCTTATGTTTTCAATCTCACCTTGAAATGATTTTTGACTTTTAAGTATTTTTCCCACTGACATGATAGGGCTAGACACCGGAGAGTTGTGAAAACCGTACAGTTTTTAAAAGCTGTAAACATAGCATATGTTGTACAGTACCACAGAAAATACTTACCCATTAGCAATTATTTGTGAAATTTCAATTAAAACAGTTAATCATACAGAACAAAAGAAATTTAAAAATTAGTGAGATTTTGACTTAATTATCTCTATATTGAAATTAATCTCAAGAAAGCAATAAAACTAGATTAGTAAAGTCAATAAATCCACTCTTTCACTGTATTTATTTTTATATATTTTAATGAATTTAGTGTAAGAAATTACTCGGTTGTTTGGAATTGCTACTAATGCACCTAGAGGCTGCTGAGTGGCAATAATTTAACTTGGAAAAAATGCAAGTGGAAATATATCAAGAAGGCATCATTTTATGTTGCTGATGGAATATTCGGCATTTTGATAACTGGGAAGGATATGATCTAGGGTGAGGGATTATACCTTATCAATGTCACTTTCAGTATATATAAATACAGACCTTGTAATATTTCTTAGACATATTAATGTCACTGTTTGCAGCTCATTAGTTTTGTGTGCCCCTCAAACACTGTGACAGAATATGAGGAAGAGGTATTTCCAAGGTCCAAATAAAGTTTTCAGAAGAAATCAAAGTGCTCGCTTGCTTAATTCATAGCTATGAAATATGAAGAGAAGTTTCAAGGCCAGTGGTAAATTTATGGCATACGATAGACTATGTCTGGACTTTAAAAACACTCAGGCAATGAGAAATATGGAAGGATTCACAATCAGGACTTCATGTTAGTTCAGACCCTTTGGTGCCCCTTAGAACCTGTTGTATTTATCAAGTTCTAAACCAAAGCCTAACACCTCACTAGTTCTTTATAAAAGGAATATATATGAAAGTCACATATGTAGCAAATCCTCACAACACTAGAAAATAAACAATTGACCATTATTATACAGAGAAAACATAATTTTATTGTGCATAATATGTTAGCTCAATACAAAGTCAAATATTTAATCAACAATAAAGGAACAATTATACGGCCACGAAGGGAGAGCAGAGGAAGTGAGGAGAGGGAGAAGAGCAAAAAGAAAAGGGAGAATTACAGATTGTGATCGCATTAATTTTGTTTTTTGTACCGGGACTCAAACTGAGGATCTTGCACTTACCATGTGGGTGTGTTGCCTCTGAGCTATATCCCCTGCCCAGGTGCAGTATCTTTAGTTTGGAAGAAGAAATTAATTCCACCCCTGGCGGCCCCCATTTGGGAGATGCGGAGGAGAGGAAAGCAACAGTTATCCTGCCCTCCTGGTCATATCTTTCCTGGACACAGTCTGCTCCATGGTCAAGCGCACACTGAATCGATCAGTGCTATGTGCGAATGTCCCTTTGTCAGTGATAACAGCCCAACTTGGGTTCCGCTCCCCAACCCATAAGATCGGCCCAGAACTCCGTCACTGTGGAGTCACACCCGCTCACGCTAAGGACCAGAAGTGCTGCTGGTATAATTTTCCACAGGCATCTCTTAGACCGATGGTTCTAATACTGCTTATTGGGTCATTTTCAAAGAAAGGATGGATACCCAGCTCAGTAAATGTTCCTAAGTTAATTTATCTGTCATGAATGCAATTTGTAAACCCCCCCCAAAAAAGTTCTACTGTTCATAGAAAAAGAGGAAATACGGATACGGTATTTTGATAGATTCAACCACATCAGAGAACTGTCTTTTTTATTAGAAATGAACCCTGAACTACAGAACAGAGCTGTGGTTCCCCAGGATCTATTTGTTGCTGTGAACCCCCGAAAATGCCATCTAAAGTGATACTAAATGGTGTAATCTACTGCCTGGTGCAATTTTGTACCAAGAAGGTTGAACCTGACTCAGCGGCATCAATCAAATAACAGCTTTTCCCTAGTCCTTTCTTCAGTTTTGCATCTCCCTTGCACGACAGTATGAGTCCTCGCAGCCACGGAAGAAAGACAGGGTGGTGGTCCTCAGTTCGGAGCACCTGCCGACCCTGTCTCACAGTGGCCATAAATTGGCATCTGCTTCCCTTCATTTGGTCTTGTTTTCCCTCAGCAGGAACTTTTGAATTGCCACTCTCCTATCGCAGCATCTCTGGGCACGTAAATGTGCTAAATTCCAAGGTTCTCAGTTCGATTCCCGGTACAAAAAACAAAGTTAATGCTATAAAAAATGCGGTGCATACTGCTGCCAACTGCCACCTCATGGAAAGGCAGGAGCCATCTCTCAAGAACAGTTTCCCTGCCACATTTACTAAAATTCTACCGCCTTTCACGCCTCTGCTTCTTTTGGTGTTTTTAAAAAATCAGTTATCTTCTAATAGAGAACTTTCTTTCCTTCCTTCTCTCTCTCTCTCTCTCTCTCCCTCTCCCTCTCTCTCTCTCTCTCTCTCTCTCTCTCTCTCTCTCTCTCTCTCTCTTTCTCTCTCTTTCTCTCTTTCTCTCTCTCCCTTCATCTCCCTCTCCCCCCCTCCCTTTCCCTCCCTCCCTCTCTCTCTCTCTCTCTCTGTCTCTTTCTCCATGTAGACTTGCTAACCATATATTCCTCAGGCTTGACAGAAGGTCTGTAATAACATGCACCCTAAGATTTGTTGGTTGAATAAATGGATCAGTTCTGAACTCTCGACATGGAATGACCCTCGGAATCCATTCAATATACTAAAAACCATTGAATGAAAGTGTTTCTATATAATTTATTGGTCCATATCAAACATAGAAAAGAAAAAAATAAGTTGTATTTTTCTGTACAGCCTTACTGAAATTAGTATTATTAATAGGAACTATGGAGGAATACTGTGTTTAACAAAAACTTTAATTCAATTACCAGTGTAAAAAAGAAAATCAATTATTAGACATCCAGGATCAGCCCTTAGCAGTAAGAAATAATAGTGTATAGTTGAATGGTTTATCTTAGTTCTTAGGCTTTATCTTTCAAGTATGACTAAGTGGAATCAATCATAAATTTTAATTTGGTTCTGATAACATTAGTGGTGATACTAAAATTATTTAATCACTCAACAATTTGCAATTATATTGACCAAGTTTTAGATAGGTCTCATTAAGATGTAGGAGAATTTCTCTACTAATATCCAAGTATTAACTCACCTGCTCTGTGCTGTATAATTTGGAGTTGAATATTAGAGACCTATGTTTATATAATAAACAGGTTTTCAGAACTGGAGCAAAATACCTGATATACATAATTTAAACACAAAATGTCACTATATTATTATGTTATTAGTTAAGTTATATATTATAGTATTTCGGCTCACAGTTTCACGAGGGGCAGTGCATGGTGTGCCCCTTGCTCAGAGGCAGAAACATTCTGGCTGAAGGGGTTGGTGGAAGAAGGCCTGCGGGGAAAGGCAGCAGGAAGTAGAGAACAGAGGAAGAGAGGAAGGGGCTGGGGACAGGATGTGCCTGTTAAACGCAGCCTCCATGCTCAACTTTCCCCAACCTCTTAACAGCCCCCCGAAATCTGCAAGGGTCAGTCCATTGCTGAGGTCAGGGACCTCTGATCCACCAAGCTCTCTAACACCACATCCTCACACTGCTGGCTTGGGGACCAAGGCTTCTGCACAGGAGCCTTTGGAAATGACTTCATGTTGAAGCCATAACCATGGCTTAAGTAATATGAGGCGATTGATACCTCTAATTTTTTATACTAACAAAGTGACTGGTGAGAAGGTATGTCTCACTGGGCACATGAGGAATTGGAAGGAGGCAAATCAGTGAAAATTAATGTTATATCCCTTAGAGTTACTTGATTTATTACTAACAATAATACCAATACTGAAAAAGTTCTGTCTCCTGGGTTAAAACTGTAGAATCTTTTTAACAGATTACTGCCTGTAGTGAAGAGAATATTTCCAATGATATAGTGCAGAGAATGCATGTCTGTTTAAATCCTTTCAGAGTCGAGAAATCTTTGAATTTTCTGCTAATGCATACTGAACATCTGACATATCAAAACTGAGCAGTTCAAATTTCTCCAGCCAATAGGCCATTGTGTCTATATCTTGCAATAGTCATTATGTATTTATATATTTACATTGTTAATTCCATGCATGTATGAATGAATGTATACACATATATACACATTGGTTAGTATATCTGTCCATCTGTCTGTCTATCTATCTATCATCTATCTATTCATTTATTTAGGTATAATAAGAGTGATCAAACATATGGGTGTTATTTAAATAAAAAAATTACACTAAAAGACAAACGAACATTAATCCTCCAAAAAATATTTCCTCTCTGCAGAAACACTTATCCCATCATGCTTTCTGAAGTAGTTTTAGAAGTCTGCTTTTGTGTCTTTAAGAGGTCTGATCACACACACACAAAAAGTGGTGCGTACTGCTGCCAAGTGCCATCTAATGGAAAGGCAGGACCCTAAGAGTGTTACAGTGCACCCTCACCCATTTTATTCACTGTTTCTGGCACAGTGCAACATTTGGCTCTTTCACAAAGTTCAAACGTGCATGAGGTAAACATTCTGAATCAGTTTGGGACATTGTGAGAGCGAGGAAAGTGCAACCGAAGACCTTCATGAAAGAAGACTTCCAGAACTTCCGGTGCAGAACTGTTTCAGAAAGTGGCAGGAACAATGGGACAAGTGTGTTCATAATGAAGGGGGAGGGGGCTGTGGATATAGCTCAGTGGCATAAGTGCCTGCCTGGCAAGCGCAAGGTCCTGAGTTTGATTCCCAGTACTGCAAAAAAAAAAAAACAAGGGGGATACTAAGAATATGTACATATATATATATATATATATATATATATATATATATACACACACACATACATACATACATAAAATAAAAATACCCAAATGATTAGAAAATAAAACAATTTTGTGTCCCATTTCTCCATGACCGATGATACCAGAACATGCACTTATCTTTATGAAATTTTGCCTGAAAACTACTTATAGCTCTCACTTGATGTGGGTTCATCATTGTTATTTCTTTGTGGCTTTCTAGGGCCTAACACGTTATTGCATTGCAGGCACTTTTGATGCATCTATTCATTTTTACCTCAATGATTTGGAGATAAAGCTCATAGGCTTTCCTAGTGCATCCTGATAGGAGAAGGAAGATGTAGGAAGTTTGACAGAAGTGAAGCTGGTGTCCTGCACTGCTGGAGCTATTGTAGCTCACCCACGAAGTTGTGAGGAGGGGCAGTAGGACCAAGCTACTAGGAATTGTGGTTCTGTTTTGTGATATTGTTAGTTGAAATTATATGATCTTTAAGAATGGGCAAGTTTGAAAAAAATGGCCCATCTATTCTTGGTGAAATTAATCAATACCTAATTATTTAGAAGCTGTAAATGCTATCTTTGGCTGACATGCACACAAAATATGTTTTCTTCTGTCAATAAAGGCCAGCAAATCAGAAATCTAGCATAAGCAAGGCTATTACTGAGCACAAAAGACTCAGCCTCATTTTCACACATAGCTATTTCAACTTAATGGTATTTATAGCCCTTTAATAAGAGAAAAGAGAGCACTTGGGCCTTAGAATTATAATTGGAAAATAGCAATAACCAAACCCCTAGAAAACACAGCACGCTAAAATGAACTTCAGAAATCAAGACATTTAGCAAATCACCTTTTGAGATACAGAAAAATATTCATGCATTGGTTGGCTTTGATATTTGCTTCCTTCTTTTTTAAACCTGAACATTGGAATTAATTGCTTGTAATGACTGTTAATGAGTCCCTATCATACTCAAAGTGTCCTCTTTTTGGTGGTGGCTGTGGACTCAGGGCATAAGAGAACCACCTTCCTGGAGGGTTGCCCACACAGGTAAACAGGTTCTCTTACTCAGCGCTCCTTCAGGGGCCATCCTTTCTCCAGAACTCTTCTTTGGAATCATTCGCTTTGAATGTATCAAAAATTCACAGGCTAAGCCCGCTGCTGGCTGTTTTCATTTCCCTGTAGATTTTTATTCTAAGGCATTCATCAATTAACTCTTGTGTGGAAATTTTCTCCTCAGTGTATGTTTCAGTGGAACTAAGATACTGATCAGGCAATAACTGTACCAAGATTTTTACTCACATAAATATGAACAGTTTTTAAATGGTGACAGCATGACAGTACAGCACCTTCTCTTGTTCCTACATTCCTCACTCTTTACTTTTCAGCACTGTGCACCACAAATAATTTTATACACTAATGCAAACTCAGAAACTCTTGAAATTAGAATTTATTCACATCACTGAAGAGCAAATTATTAAGACTTAGCCTGTCATAAATATTTTCTGCTTTTAAGTTCACTGAGTTTGGATTTGTTTTTACATTGCTGGGTCTTGATTTTCATAGACTTAGTTGTATTCTAGTTGTAGTTGAGAAAAATTATTACTAAGTGTAGGATCACATACTAAGTTATTAAGTAATTAATTTATCTGTTTGTGTCTGTGCCTATCCTTACACTTCTGGTCATTATTTACATTGGATTACTTTTGCATTGAACCTGTTAATTGTGGAGACACTTGTACACTAAATCCCTCTTCAAAACTTTTTTATGTGTTCACCATGGATGTTTGAAAGTTCATTAAGTTTTATCCTACAAACAATAATTAAATTTATACCACTAGGAAATTTTAAGAATAAATATATTCATAAAGAGTACACAACAGCAAAAGAAACTTGTGCACATAATTTAATAGTAAATTTATATCATGAGATTAATACATGTTACCTTTGGGCTGTAGAGTTACAGGAAGAGTGCAAAGTGATGGCCTTTAGCCTTCAGGCATTTATTAATAGAGCAAACTGCTGAAGTATGTATACTGATTTTGGCAGACACACACACACACACACACACACACACACATCAGTCCAGTAAACTGAATTACAAAAGCTACCCACTCACCAATCGCTAGGAAGAAAATTCATATTTAAAATTTGTTTCATTACAAATATCACTCATGAACTGAAAATGCAAACACATTAATATATCATCTGATAAATAGCTGTGCATACCTGCTTAATCTATAGTATAAGCTAAAAAGTAGAACAACTCTAGCTTCAAAAGCATATGTTGGGTCTCTTCCTGCTATTCCACCCTTCCTTCCAAGAGGGATAAGAATGCTGTGTTCTTCGCTACATATTTCTCCTTTACAAAGCTAGAATGGCCTTGTGATGGATCAGTTAGTAATGTCCTGTGTGCCTAAAACACCCATTTTTCTGAGTGCCATCACCTGGAAGAGTATGAACTTCTTATTCATGTGTCCATTTTAAGCCTGTATTATGATGCCTCAGGGGACTAAAACTCAATATACTCATCCATTCCATTAAGTAAAAATTTCCTTCTTATATTGCATTGCTAAATCTAATATTTTCACAGATATCATCAGTTTTCAAGTTTCAAACTCTGAAACTTTAAATGATCCTTTATTCCTCTCTCTCTTTATATGCTTGTGTATAAATTAAACCCTGTTCTAAAAACCAAAAAATGACCTGTTCTGTTCCACAATGTTTCTTTTTTTTTTTTTTCCGGGACCGGGGATCGAACTAAGGACCTTGCCAGACAAGCACTTATGCCACTGAGCTATACCCCCAGCCCCCCACAATGTTTCAATAGTTTGTCTCCTTCTTCTTCTTCTTCTTCTTCTTCTTCTTCCTTCCTCTTCCTCTTCCTCTTCCTCTTCCTCTTCCTCTTCCTCCTCTTCTCCTTCTCCTTCTCCTTCTTCTTCCTGTGCTCCTCAATAAAGCTTTTCCTGTCTTTCATTTGGTTGGCCTGTTTTAGGGATGCATACGGACCACATCGAGCTCTTCCTCGAGTGTCTGCAGGACTACTGCCTTCACTGCACACTCTGCCTGCCCTGGTCTGGATACACTGGCCTCTATCATCCCCTGCCTCCAGAGTAATATCGTGATTCACTGCTCTCTCTATGTTCTGTCTCTGTAAATCTTTTTTCTATTTTAAAGAGAGAAAAACAATGAAAAGAATGACACAGAATTTCAAAAAATTGAAGACGTAGGAGTAGGCAGAGAGTTCATGAACAAAAATGAAACTGCAAGGGAAACACTTCAAAGAATCAATAATTGGGACCTCATCCTACTGAAAAGTTTTTGTACATCTAAAGAAATCACCAGCAAAGTAAAAAGAAAACCTGCAAATTGGGAAAAAATCCTAGCTGGCTGTCCCTCAGACAAAGGTCTTCTATCTAGAACATACAAAGAATTAAAAAACATGTACCTGTCCAAATTGAAAGACCCAATCCAGAAATGGGCATCTGAGATGAATACACACTTCTCAGATAAAGAAGTACAAATGGCAAATAAATATATGAGAAAATGTTCCACATCCTTAGTCATCCGAGAAATGCAAATAAAAACAACACTGAGATTCCATCTCACCCCAGCAAGAATGGCCAGTATGAAAAAAATCATCCAATAACAAATGCTGGCGAGGCTGTGGAGAAATAGGGACTCTATTACACTGCTGGTGGGAATGCAGACTGGTGCAACCACTGTGGAGAGCAGTTTGGAGATTTCTCAGCAAACTAGGTCTAGAGGTTCCATTCAAACCAGCTATTCCCCTTCTGGGTATTTTTCCAGAAGATCTGAAAGCATCATATCACTCTGATATATGTGCACCCATGTTTATAGCAGCACAATTTGTAATAGCTAAATTGTGGAAGCAACCCAAATGTCCATCCACAGAAGACTGGATTAAAAAACTGTGGCATTTTTATACAATGGAATATTATTCAGCTATAAAGAGGGACAGATATGGAGTCTTTGTAGGCAAATGGTCAAAATTAGACAACATACTCATAAGTGAAATAAATCAGAGGTACATGTGCAGGCAACGTATTGTGTCACTGGTGTAAGAACCTGGGGGTGGGAACATAAACTAAGAGTTATGAAGGAAATCTGTTCAAAAGTAAAGAACAGAGGGGATGAGGGAAAGGAGAAAAGAATGAGGCAAAAATTTATGCATGTATGTATGTAAGTATCTACGTATTTACATGTGTGCAGGATGGCTAACATGGTTCTACTATTGACCTATGTTATTGAATGGTAAGGAATAGTTGATGACTGGTTGTTTGATCAATCTTGTATGTCTTTATGTGTTCTCCGGTGCATAAATTTTGAAGATATCAATATGAAATGCAACAAATATTGTTGGTTTTCTGTTGCTTTGTCTATAATTCAATTATGATTATAAGTTTATTGAGTGACTTTGTGTCTCTTTGTTAATGCTTTTCGTTTTTTTTCTCTTTCTTTTTCTGTTGTAGTTGATGTAGTTCTTTTCGCTTTCACACTATAAAAATAAGTTGTACTACTGACTTAGGTCACTTTATTGTAAGGAATAGTAGATGATTAATTGTCTGATCAATTTTGCATGTCTATACCTATTTTCCTGAATATACAATTAGAAATTATCAATATGTAATGCAACAACCATTGATGATTCCTTGTCACCTTATCTGTAACTCAGATTTGATTGTACTATTCTTATGCTACTTTGTGTATGTTTGTTAGTATCTTTTTTTTTTTAATTATACTTTTAAAATAAAAAAAGAATTTCAAAAAAAGATAGTAGGAAATTAACAATGGTTAATATATTGTATATTATTATCTTCAGAGTAATTGCTCAGGTTACAAGATACCTGTATCTCTGTATCTTGTTTGGGTCCTTTTGCTGTGAGGGCTACAGTTGTGGCTTTAGTGTGCAGACAAATCTGTGAGCTGGACCCTCTGGCATTGCCTGCCTCATCCCTCGCCTTTTCACTTCTCGCACAGTGTTGATGATAATTGTATTTCCCTTGGCAAACCGTGGTGTTGCTGACAAGACTGTTTCTTCCTGCTTTACCACATTCTCTTCCCATGCATAATTACATTTGACAAACTTCTGCTTATCATGCTATGAAAGACTACCCCCTCCTGAGATAGCCTTCACGCTGGGACAGCCAGAGCTCTCCCCTACCTGGTTTCCTCTGTATCCTGGATCCATACTTCTATTTTTGCACTAATCACAAGGTCATAACATACTGTCATACATTCCAGTGACACCGTTGTTGCCCACATCAGCTGTTAACTTGAAACTGTGTTATGTGTCTCCGTGCACTTACCTGTGAGCACAGCTCGCAGTGCCCGGGAGACGATCTCTCCATACTAGTTTTGCATCATATAAATCTGCATTCAGAGTGACATTCCAAGAGTGTTTTGCTGGGTGTACGCCCTGCATTCTTCACTGCTTCCTTGGAAAGAATTTATATTGATTCAAGGGGTCCTAGTGAGGTTACAGTGCCCAGGCCTCTCAGCTCAGTCACTGTGAGCCTGTGGTGAAGCCACTTGCTTTTATAATTAGAAGGATGTAAGACTATGTTTACACATGTTCTTTAGTCTCGTATGACACCATATGCCATTATCAAAGCAATTTTAATCACATTTAAAATGTGCTTGGAGGACGCGCACTGGGCCCTTCATGCACGCAGAAAAGACGGGCGCCGTACACAGGGCTCTGCCACTCACCAACGTGAGACTGCAGCTCCGGTTTCCTTTGCGCTTTCAATGTTTTTGTCTCATTCAGTTTTACAACTGATTCTGGGGGCATTGATAGAAATAGAAAATTCAAGGCACTATGTGTTTGCATCTCAATTCTACTCTTTTCCATCCTAATGAGAAAAAAAGAATAGAACTTCGTTTTGCTCTATGTCAAAGAAAGAGAGGGAGTCTTGGGTTTTGATGCCAAATTGCTCTGACATGGAGATCTCGCTTGCAGGTGATTAGCTTTCTTATAGACTGTCATACATTCTGCTACTTTCTCCTTAGCTTCATTCATTAAATTTTATTGTACAAACTGCTATTTTGTTATGAATATCATGATCATGCCTTGCTAATTTGTAAAATTTTACTAGTTTGGTGTAATTATGAAAACCACATCGCCTCATAAAATCAGAATAAAATAAGTTTTAACAGTTTTCCTTGGTATTTTCCCTTTAAGGTGCACATTAATATTTTATGGCAGTAACTATGATAGTCTAATATTGGTTTACTGCTCTATGACTGGTGAATTTCTGACAGCCTCACATTCAGTAGTGCTAAAAGTTTGCAATTTTTAACTCATGATTGGTTTATATGCAGTGATACTCAATGTTGTTAAAGAAAGAGATACAGAGTAATACACGGGCTTTTTATCGTATTTTGTGAATTCATAGTCACCTAGGGAAGACTGGACAAATATGTAATACAAACAGCCATACCCTTACTACAGGATAAGGCAAGGTATGGAGGTTATGGGAACGATCTGCAGGGACAACAGTCTGGCTTCCCTTCTGTTTATCATTTTAGATATTTTAAACTGCAGATTCAGAATACGCGCAGCTTGTTCTGGTGACAATATTGTATGATTCCTTCCCTGCTTGCTTGTCCACCTGCCTGACTGTGTTTGTCTTCTCTTCCTTCCTGTCTGCTTTTCACTCCCTCTTCCCCTCCCTTTTCTCTCTTATGTGTTCATTCTGGTCATTTTTCCTAGGAAATATGTCTAAGTAGGTATAAACTGGGACATAGGTGAAAATACGTGTGTACCTTGAGGTATGGTCCACATATAAAACGTAGAAAACGCAGCACAGATACAGATAACAAACAGGTCAGGTTTGCTTGTAGTTCTATAAATATATAATTCATTACTAACTTCTATGACACCTTCTTATTAAGGTAATGATTTTTTTTAAAAAAATGCATTTTGCACCACTGTCAGATTTTCATTGCTGGAACTACCTGGCATGCACAAAAAACATGAAATATGACTCAGTTTCACGAGATTTAGCCTTCAATTAGGTGCTTCCAAGGCAGGACACCAACTTGGGGCAAAGTTCCTGTCAGCTTTGGAGCAGAACTGAGGAACAATGGCAGGGAGGAAAGTGCCAGGGAGAACACACAGTACCTGAGATCATGTGTGCATGACCCATGAGGACACAAAGGTGACTTAATAATCCCCTTGGGAGCTCCTGAGCCAATCAAGCTGACAAGGAAGCTTGACTATCACATCCCACCCCTTGCCAGCATGACACCAAAATATATCATTTTATACTATATTTACACTCTGGAGAAGTTAATGATTCCACTTTTCATGATACAACACTCTTGAATATAATGAAATATGTAGCTGTCTTTCATGAAGTCTCAACAATTCCAGCATTGTCAAAATCCAAGTTGGAGTCTTTCTTCAGATCCAAGGAAAACTCTCAGCTGTGAATGTTTGGAAAAACTAAATAAAATAAAAGAGGTTATATAATCTCAAATTATAATAGCACAACAGACATCCCTAGTCCAAAATGCAAGAAAAGTGGATATTTAAAAATCAGATCAAAGCAATACTGGATACAACTGGCCAAATAAAACTCTGTGACTCGGGGTACATCACCCAGGATGTACGATGGTGAGATATAAGTCTTGGGGTATTTGGAAACTCTTCTCTACATAGTTCTGTGGTTGGAGCCCACATGCCTTCCCCTTCAGCTCATTCCCCTCATGGCCTGTACCTTTCCCTGGCAGATGCTACGTGGTCCTGACATATCTGACGTCCTGGTGGCTTTGTTGTGTGTTTGTTTCATTTGCACAACTTCATGCACTGAACCAGCAGTTAATCCTTGCCTGGCCTTGCAGGCCTCTGTGAAATCTGGGTAGAAGCTTTGCTGACCTCACAGCTCTTACCTTCCCCATACTTATAAACCAGCATTATCTGGATGACGTGAAGATCTGTTGTCAACCAGAGCAGTAGCTTAGCTCCTCAGAACCATGACAGCAACTGGATGGTCGAGCACAACAAAATGCAGCCCAGGGGCTAAGTCCTCTAGGGGACTCTTGGAGAGCAGGAGACCCACAAACTATTTCCTCAAATGAAAGGCTGATAGCTTTGCACTCTTGAGTCTGTAATGTGTGGGATCTTGCTTCTTTCTGTGATGACTTCAAGGCATCTTTAAAGCTTGTCCCTGTACAAAGTGCATGGTTCCTTTGTATTTTCTGTTCAGTCTGATTTTGTCAGCTTGTGCTAGTGAAACACAATAACTACATTCATCTCAAGAATTGGTTATCTACCTATTATCTACTTACCTACCATCAATCAATCAATCAATCAATCAATCATCTATCATATGTTTACCATTAAATTATTTTGCAGAAGGTGCCAGAAAATTGGTTATCCCTGCACAGCGGACATAAATTATGCCCACATCTACCTTCCCACCTTCCCTTCTTACACTCTGCATCCTTCCTCTAATCCTCTTCCACATACAGAAAATGTCTGCCCCACTTCCTATCATGTCTCCTCTACTGTTTGTTCATATTTTGAGTTTCTCATATAAAAGAAAACATGCAGTATTTAGTCTTCTATGTCTGAAGTATTTCACTTAACTCTATGGTCTCATGATCCACCTTTTTTTTTTTTTACCAAAGATTTGAAGTCTTGTAATCTTATTTATGGCTGGATAAAATTCTATTGCACATATGCATCACATTTTCATTATCATGTGCCTGTTGAAAGGTATCCAGGCTGCTTCCAAAGTTCATCTTTGTGAGTTTTGTTTCTATGAACATGCACATGCCTGTATCATTATAGTACAGTGTCTTCAATGCTTTTAGGTACATACCTAGAAAATGTACACCTGGGTCAAATGGAATTTTTAGTTTTAGTTTTGGAGAAATCTTCAAAGTAATCTGCCTAGTTCTTGTACTAGTTTATTTTCCTACTAATTGTATAGAAATGTTCCTTTCTGTCCACATCTTCACCACCTTTTGTTGCTTTTTGTGGTTTTGGTGACAAAAGTTTTAACTGTACTAAAATGGAATCTTTCGAGTTGAATTTCCCTAATAAGCACAGAGGCTGAGTATTTCTTCAGTACTTATTGGTCATTTTCAATTAGGCTAAATCTATAAATGTGGTTTTTATGCTTACATATATTTAGTGTTTTACATGAATCTGACTTGGTCACAATTTATAGTTTTTAATGATTTGTTGAATTCTGCTTGCAAGTGGCTTGTAGAGAATTTTTCACCTCTGTTTATCAAGGATATTACTGTAGTTTTCTTGTTTGTGAGTGTGTATATATATATATATATATATATATATATATTTACAGTAGATATTAAGGTAGGGCTGGCTTTGTGGAATGTGTTTGTCAGACTTCCTTCCCACTCAATTTCGTGGCAGGATCAGAGAGGTACTGGTGTCAGTCCTCTGAAGTTCTTATAAAATACAGCAGTAAGGTGGGTGTGGTGGTGCACGCCTGTAATCCCAGCACTTGGGAGCCTGAGGTAGGAGGATTGCTGTGAGTTTGAGGCCAACTTGGGCTACAGAAATGATTATAAGGCCAGCCTGAACTGCAAAATGAAGCCCTATCTCAAAAAGACAAAATAAATGAATGAATGAATAAATAAATAAATAAATAAGTAAATAAAATACAGCAGTGAATCCCTTGGGTTTCTTAGTTGGTAGAATTTTTATTACTGCATAGATTTAAGTATCTATTACTGATCTATTCAGAGCTATTATAACTTCTTCATTCAATTTAAGTAAGTAATAACTATCCAGGAATTTATTCATTTCTTCTATATTCTCCAATTTATTGAAATTTAAAAATAGTTTATTATTATTCTTGGAAATTGTTGGTGTCTGTTTCATTTCTAATTGCAGTGATGTAAGCCTTTTCCCTCTTTTTCGGGAAGTTTACCTAAGTGTTCATTAATCACATTTATTATTTCAAAGAACCAGTTCCTTGACTCAGTGATCTTTTGCATTTTTATTCTCCATTTCATTGATTTTCTCCAATACATTCTAATACGCATGACCTTCTTTGCCTTTCCTGATGTTTTGCTCTGAAGTCACTGTGCTGGCACTGAGCACAGCCGTGCTTTCCATTCCTTGCTGTCAGGCTCCAGGAGTAAGGACCTCTCAGGCTGTTTTTTTCTGTCAGTTTATGTATTTTTTCTGATGAGACATAATGTTTGCACGCAAATATAGCTGAGCTTTGTTTTCTGATCCAATTGGCCATCTCTATCTTTTGATTGGAGGGTTGTGACCATTTACGATTAGAGATATGGAAAGATATTTACCCATTTCTATCATTGTATTATTTTCCCCAGGCTGATTAATTTATTTCTTTTCACTGATTTCACTGCTTTCCCAGTTTAATGTAGTCTTTCCTTAGGGATTTTTGGTGACGGTGACCTCACTGTCTCTGTTTAGGATGGCTTTGAATGTTTTCTGCAGTACTAGTTTGGAGCTAATTTCTTTAGATTATGTGTTATGGAAACTGTTATTTTACTGCATTATTTTGAAGGAAGTTCTTTTAGGATATAGTGATCCAGTTTGGCAATTATTTTCTTTTAGGCCTTGTAAAATCTTGTTTCAAGCACTGAGTTTAAAGACTTTAAATTTAGCCTTAAAGTTTGCATTCAGAAATCTGTTATTCTGAAAACCTGGCCCTTATATGTTACTTGAGATTTTCTGTAATATTTCTTAGTATTCTCTCTTTGTTCTGAATTCCTGGGATTTTGACTATTCTGTATCACAGAGTGGTTCTTTTTTGATCATATCTATTTGGGATTCTACATTTCTTATTTACCTGGGTATGCATTTTGTTACTTCGATTTTGAAAACTTTCTGCAATAATTCCAGTGACTAACTTTTTAACTGTTAGTTTACCTAGGAATCTCTGCATTAATCCCTATAATTGTTAAATTTTCTTTTTTGTGAGTCATATTGAAGCTCTTTCACCATTTTCTGGTTATATCATCTTTTCTTAATAGCACTGAGTAAAAGATGTATTAGAGTAACCACGTCTTCAAGTTGTGGCATTCATTCTGACTGATTGTAGTGGATTGATAACTAGTGGTCAACCTATAACCCCCAGCTGAACTGAGTAAGCGTGGTGCTGGGCATGGGAGGCCCACCTGGGGACTGTTGCCAGCAGCAGAAGAGACGGAACTGGAGAAGAAAAAGAAAGGCTGTTGGGAGCTAAGAGAGGCTGTTGGGAGGTGAGAGAAGGTGTCAGGAGATGGTGAAAGTTCTAAGGAGCTGTTGGTTGTTTTGGAGGAGCTCGTCACGCTGATGTTCCTGATGAACTTGGCTATTTTCATCTTCTGGGGAGCTCGGGATGCCGTTGGCACTGAGAATGGCTTTGGTTCACTTTGGGGGAGCTCTGGTCCTCTTTGAGCATTGCTTCCTGGCTCCGGAGGGGAAGATGGTGCGCTGCCAGGCTCTGAGAGAAGCTTGCTGTGTTGGCTTTCCTGATGGGAACTTGACCATCTTGATCATTGGAGGAGCTCGGGACATCACTGTTGCTGAGGATGGCTGTGGTAACTTTTGGTTCCTATGAGCATCAGTTCCTGGCTCCATTGCAGATCCCTCAGCCTGCTAGCACATATCCTTCATCCCAGTGGCACAGAGTTCCTAGATTCCACCTTTGGGGCTTCCTAGTGTAGATCCATGAAACAGGCCTGCATAAGATGTTGTAGGCTCTGGGCCTCTAGTTGGATTTGTGGGAGGCACTGTGATGAGTCCTAGGTATTAAGCTAGATTCATGCAGGACATTTTTGTGAGATCCAAGCACTCGGCTGTATTCCTTGGTATTATGTGGACAAATTTCCTGCACTTTTGTACATCGTTCTTTGTGTGACTCTTATAAATAATCTTATAAAATTTGTGTCCTGTATTATATTGTCCTTTTGCTAAAATAAGCCCCAAACCAACACACTGATCTTTTCTCATGAAAGAAATTTCAACTGAGTTTATTTTTTCCAGGATTTCTGTTTGATGCCTTTTTATAACCTCTAATCCTTTAAGAAAATGGTCGTGCACATGTTGCATCGGCTCCTCTGCACCACTGAGCTGCTTATTGTGTGTGCTTCAAACTCATTGGTCATTTTATTAATCATAACATGTAGCAATTTATTTACCTCTCTTTACACTTACTGAACATTTTAATAATTGCTTCTTTCTTTTTTATTTTTTTAGTGCCGCAAGTCAAACTTAAGTCTTTGTGCTTGCCCGGCAGGTGCTTGTGCTGCTAAGCTATATCCCTGGCCCCATTAATTGCTTCTCTCATTTGTTCACTAGTCTTAGTTTATTTTAGGTATTTGTTTTGTGAATTCTTTGGAAATGCAACCACTTGAATGCCAAGTCTTTGCACATGGGCTGGGATCTGGGTTCGTGGCTTGGGAGTCTTGTAGCTATTATTATCAAAGATCACATGCCACGTCCCCAGGGCGAAGCCAGGGGACTATGAGAAGGAATGAAAGAGAGCCTCTCTGGATCCATGCTGCGAGAGCTTCTGATTTTATGGGGGGCTTTGTTTCTTTTTCTAGCTTTCCTACTCTCTGTATTTTACCTGTTCACTATCAGAGTGTGTTCTGGCGGTTGGTGATTCTCCCACCTCATGTGGCTGCACTCTAACCGACATTGGTGTGTGTGTCATTCAGCTCTGTAAATGCTGCTCTCTTTGTGCCACCATGATTTGGTGCCTGCTGCAGCCCTCCTTCCCAGCTGAGACTTTCTGTGCTGGCCTGTATTTTCTGTATTCCTATCAGCAAGCTGGTCTTCTGAGCTGCTTACAGCATTCCAGGGCATTGCTAGCCCACAACTGCAAACCCTTCCAAACTCTTTCCAAAGGCTTGCAAATCATATGGGTGCTTCATACTCAGAGCAAGGACTGCACTTCACTTGTGCCAATTTCCAGTATTGTCAGCTTTTCATTGTGGGATCAAATACACGATTCCCACAACTTAAGGGAACAAAAGGTTAATTTGCTTCATAAAATATACTTTCAGGGGCTCCAATTCATAGCTGACTGACTTAAAGTCAGAAACTTCATGACAGACAAGCGCGAGAGAATCCTGCATCCGAGACTCCTAGCGGATGATGGCTTGGAAGCAGAGCAGGGGAGCATTGGCAGAGAGAAAGGAGTCAGAGGAAGCATCTCATATCCAAGATCATAACCCTTCAACTCACCCGGACACACACAGAACTTACTTCACTAATCCCCTGGCAGGGTCCAGAGCAAAGAAATTGACACTGAAACTTAGTTCTCACACAGGCTAATGTTCCAAATACACTTTTGTGAATACATATTTGCAGCGTAATTCTTTTATACTTATTTTAATGCTTCTTAATATAGGCTAAATCTGCTCACCAAGTACGACCATTTCCATGTCCCAAGAATCTGTGGATATAGCCACTTACATCATGAATAGATATGGTAGATAAGATTAAATATCTTGAAGAGTCTTAATAATTATTTCTCAATTAAATTTATAGGAGCAATATGATTAAGTTGTGATGGAGTAATAGCAGTTCCACTTATAATAACATTTAAAACTGGCATAGAGCTTATATATGTAGGTATCACACATCCATGTATAAAGTTTTCTATACTCTTCCTTTGACAAAACTTCAAAGCATTGGCAGAATCAACTTTGTTTTTTTTTTTTTTTTTTTTTTAA
>PVLD010008008.1:0-87228 GCA_004027595.1 Dinomys branickii
GCATGCCCTGCACGCAGTACTGGTCACAGAGCACCAGCTCGGCATGCTCTGCACACAGTACTGGTCACAGAGCACTAGCTCAGCATGCCCTGCACGCAGCACTGGTCACAGAGCACTAGCTTGGCATGCCCTGCACGCAGCACTGGTCACTGGTCACAGAGCACTAGCTCGGGATGCCCTGCACACAGCACTGGTCACAGAGCACTAGCTCGGCTTGCCCTGCTCTTAGGTCAGAAGGAGCTCACCCTGTCTGAGTCAGCCTGCACCTTCACGCACCTGGACACAGTAAATTCCTGTTATGCTTTTGTCGAATAAATAAATGAGTACTGTGCATGTATAAACACTTAGTGTGGGAGTATACTGAATAAAATCGGGAGGGACAATGCAACAGTGTGATAAATGTTAAAAAGGCAGGAAATATATCACACTTTTGATAATATATCGCTTCTCCTAAGAGTCTACCATAAGGACATTTTCTAAAACCAAATACCCACTGTGAACACGTTTGTAACATAATTAAAGCACTGAAAAGTTATAAATAAACCAAGTCTCCAAAATAAAGGAAATGTTAGTAAATGGATTATTCATCTTCTGTATAAAAAGTTCACAAAAGCTAAAACTGGGGGTATGAAAGTTCTGAAAATATGCGATAATATTTAGAACATGTTGAGCTAAAACTTACATATCAAATACAGAGATTTTTTTAAGTATTATGAAAAGATTGGACAAAAATTTAGACTTTAACACTAATTTTCTATGGGTAATAATGACCAAAGACTTTTCTTTTTTCTACTCTTATGATGCTTTTAAATTTTTTCATAATGACCATGTAGTGCTCTTAGAACTTCAAAAACAGTAACAGCAGAAGATAAAATTCTGTACTAATGAAATACTGTAGGAAGAGTCCTTTGTAAGGAGAGCTGTCGGTCACACACCCCAAGTGACACCACCAGGACAGGTACCTTGCACGGGGCTGTCCTTGTCTTCTCTGTTACTTTTTACTGTATGAATATAAGATGAATCTCTGTATGTGCAAGGCAATAAGCCATCTTGCTGACTAATAAGTGTTTTATTTTATAATGTGTTAAGTCTCAATTCAAATCTATGTGCTATTCTGTTAGCCATTGTCTTCTTGCTATTAAAGTAATGATAGAGACTTGTCAGTATCTTTAGTCCACAAAAATTTTCCCACACGAAAGTAATTTTTACTGTCTCAGCAAGCAGTATGATTAACCTTAATGAAGATCTAAACATGATTCCCTTAGATTTCTTAAGGTGTCTTTGGGTAGCACTTAATAATTATTCAGGGTCAATGATGTACTATAAGTGCTATGGAATTATAAACTGTTATTCAAGTGTTAATTTTAAATTTTAATGGTATGCTATTTCTAACTTTATATTTATTTTGCATGGCATATTTCCCTCACAATCTATGAGCTGATTCATTTCTATTGTTTACTTATGCTATATATAGGCCTTCTACAGATGACATGGATTTTAAAGTATATGTTGTATAATGCTTTCAGCCCCACATAGATAATTTAAAATATTTTTTAAAAAAGATCCCATGAAATACACAACAAAATCTCAATATAATACCTCTGTGCAATTAGTAGGACAGCTATCACGCAGAAGGCAAAGAACAGGTAACAAAAGACAGCGTGCTGGAATGGGCGCAAAGAGAGTGGAATGCTTAGACAGTGTTGCTGGGAAGACGAAGTGGCGCAGCAGCTCTTGAAAAACAATCTGGCGTTTCCTCAAAAGTTTAAAAAGAGAATTATAATATGGTAATTCTACTGCAGATATTCAAAGGAAAGGAAAACATATAGCCATAGAAAAACTTGTTCACAAATGTTCATAACATTTTCCTAAGAGCTAAAAGGTGAAAACAACCCAAATGTGCATCTAAGTATGAATGTATGAACCAAATCATTTTATATTCATATGATGGTATGTTACCCATCAATGAACAGGATGAAACTTGAAAACATTGTTCTGAGTAGAAGAGCCAACTACAAAAGGCCGTATATTGAATTACTCAATTTATTTGAAACATCTAGAACTGCCAAATCTACCACGACAAAGTAAATGAGTGATTCCCTAGGACCAGAGGAGATGGTAGAGACAGGCAGAGAGCACTACTGGGGATTTTCCTGGAGGGATTTCCCTGGAGGGGCAGCGAAAACGTTCTACAAGCGAGCATGCTGGTGGCTGCCCGTGACTACACTAGGACCCAGTGACGTGTGCACTTTAAAAGCATCAACTGTATGGCATGTGCATCGTATCTTCACAGCGCTGTTTGAAGTAAATACCACGGGTTGCCATTTTCTATGAATTTGTGCCATTACACACTGTGGTAATTCTTTGGGGAAAAATTGTAGCATTAACCAAATATTTATACCATTTTACTACTTATATGTCTATAAATTTACCTGTACAAAAGAATTCAATGAAAACAAAACATCATATCAATAAGGGTGTTAACCACAGTATTTTCTATTAGTTGCACATTGGAAATATAATTTAAATGTCTAATAATGGATTTAGTATTGTGGTTCATCTACCTGATAAAATATCTATTACAATTTAAAAATTATAATTAATAATATTATATAGAAATATAAGGTTAATATAATCTTAGACTGTGATAATAAAATATAAAATAGATTAACCTTAGTCATTTAAAAACACCTGTCTCTAAGGAAATAGCTGAAGCAGTGAGATTATGGAAGGTTCTTGTTGTCTTTTCGTTTTCTTTTTCTTTGTGGTATTGTGGGTTGCACCCAGGGCCTTCACCTTAACTATATCTCCAGCTCTTTAAGAAAATGTTTTTTATTGAAACAAGGTCTCACTAAGTTGCCAAGTTGCCCATGCTCTGCTCAAACTTGTGATTCTCCTGCCTCAGCCTCCCACAGTGCAGGGATTACAGACCTGAGCCCCCATGCTTGGATATCATCATTTTCCAATATAATCATTTTAATTAAGAAAAACATTGGAAGTATTATTGCACCATTAAACCAGTCATAAGCATAGTGATCCAGTAAAATTAAAACATTCCCTCAAGATGCCTAATGACAGAGCATTGGATACACATAGGGAAGAATTTCAAACCCCAGTGTTTAATTTAAACTCCACCACAAAACATTCCAATGATATTAGAGGCAAGAAAATGGTTACAAAACTCCAGCTCATTAGGTGCGTGGCGTCTTTCCTACTTGTACACCTAATGTTTTTCATTAAGTACACAGTAGCAGTCATCTCTACACAGTCAATAGGAATTTAAGATAATGATCCCGTTCTCCAAAAGCTCACCCCCGGAAGCTTCATACAGACACTGCGAATACGGCTTGCTAGACAGCGATGAGTGCAGATGTGCAGAAGTGAAGGGCATTCAGAGAAAACTTACACAAACCTCAAGTCCTAGAGCTACCGAGTTTATACTGCCCAAAGAGCTCGCCGCAAGGTTACAGCCACCCTCCGCAGTGCAGGTGTACACAGAGGAACTGAGGGCAGGGAGAGTCTGAGAGAGCCTTCGCTGCTACAAATATTAACAGAGTCCGCCCTATCTTCATCACAAGGTCCCAGTGCGAAGGGGACAAGGGGATAAATGCAAGTAAGCCCACAATCCAAACGTAGCACTCCCAAAGCAGAGCCACCTCCCCAACGCCGCGCCAAATGTCTGCATTTATTGGTATAATTGGAGGCCTCATTCCCAAAGCTTGACCTGTGGGGCTGTGGTATTATTTGCTGATGGATTATTCGCTGTCACACATGCCTATCCTGAAGTTTCACTGCCTCCTTAAGATGAATTCCATCAACTCACTGCAAAAATTAAACAAAATGAGTTTGCCTATGTATCTATGACTTAAGCCCACCACTACAAACTTTAAATTGTCTATCGCTTTAAACTAAGCCTCGTATTCCTTCAAGTAGCATTCTATAAAAATGAAGGAAAACTGTGAAGCTGATGGAATTTGTTTTAAGAGCCCTTTTTAAAAACTCTCACTTAGCTATTTATTACTAAGGTGTACTTTGCTTCTATGGAAAATACAGATGCATTATTTATGTAACATAGCTCTGAACACAGGGTACTGCACCCGCAGTTAAGAAGTTGCCTTTTCCCAATGACAGTTTGCTTCTCATTAGAGCCTGATCCTGATCCCTCATCTTCAGGAAACACCTGGCCTCACAGAAAATGTAAATAGCACCAGATGATTGGGCTACCTTCCTTCCCAGCCCACCCGACCCTAAGTTAGACAGTACCGCCCCCTGCCCTCCTGTTATTGCTGTTCTCCTTCGTGGGAAAAAATACCACCCATAAAAAGCACAGGTTTACCTCATTACTTTGAACATTATGTACTAGAATTTTAGGGCCCCATCTGAGAATCTACCGTATGGTCACAGCCGTTCCCTATCCCTATTCCTTCCAGGCCATCTCTTCGTAGCCTAGGTCCCTGATGTACCACCATACTCCAAACTAGAGTCTTTTTTAACAATAAAATCCTGACTGAAAACTGTTTTTACTGTCCCTTTAAGTACTTTTTTTTTTTTTTGGTCCTTTTGAGACAGGGTCTCACTATGCAGTTTAGGCTGGCCTTGAGTTCACTGTGTGGCCCTGGTTGGTCTTGAACTTACAACAATCCTCCTGCCTCAGCCTCTAGGTGCTGGCATTACAGGCGTGCACTACCATGCCTGGCTATGAAAACGTAATAAATACTCTTACTATGTTTTCACTCCCAAGTGTGGGAGACCAGATAAATAGCCATCTGCCTGCTCTTTAGCTCAGGAATTTCTCTAGGGTTGGTTGGCTCCCTAAAGTCCAAGTACAGCCTCCCCTTTGGCAGCTCTCCATGGTCTCCTAAGCTGAATTCATACCTAGTTTCTGTTCTGTGCAGACAGCAGCCTCGTTTCGCTCAATGCCTGCTCTGGAAGGAAGGTCCTGTAGGTAATCCTGCCAGTGCCTTTCCTGCATCTCTGTGCTCTGCATGCATGGACAAGAGGCACTTCATGACTGTTCAGCCCAGGCCCACAGGGCGCTCCTTCTGTTTGTCCATGGAGGAGCCATCATACAGCCCAGAACTCTAAGCAAAGAACCTTGGGACCTAAATTTAGGACATGACATCAGAAGAAATAATTGACATAATACTTCCTGAATATTTAGACGGAAACATAAATATGCAGAAATCATGAAATTTCCCCCCCAAATTTCCATGAAATGTTCCATGAACTTCTCAGAAAAGACTGAATGTGGACTGTGTGGCTGCTGAAGGCCCAGAGAATGTGTCTCTGTGCTCTGTGCTCTGCACTTCAGATCTGGAAATGCCTTTGTTGGTTCAACCATTTGAATCATCAGCAGCTTGTTTGTTTATACCACAAGAACATCAGGCAAATGTGAGTCTTTCTCTGCCTCATGACAAAAGCACCTAGGATTTGCTTCCGTGCTCTGTGACCAACAGTGTGCCCTTATTGGACAGCGCCAGTAAGTAAACGCAAGTAATGGTCGCAACGTCTCACCTAAACCTCATAGTCTGTACTTCTCATCACCTGACTAAAGGCAAACCTCAAATGCCCATAAACATTATAATTAAAAGAATGAGAATCATCCTACTTTAGCTGGCAAGATCTTTGGCTCTTGGAAGTGTATTCCTTCCTTATGTTTCCTACCTATGTTTGAAAAGCTGCAAACATCTCCATACATACTGTTTAACCAGCTACTAAGAAGTGTGGGGGCCTGATTGCTGAACACACCTCAGGAGATAAACTGTGACTGGTGCTTATTGTCAGCAGAATGTAAGATCACATATCAGCTTTACAAGTCATGGCGACATACTCATCAAAATTCATTTGCTTGGCCCATCAAAATGCTGATAAAGCGCCTACTGCGCCAGATATTGATTTACATGACACAAAAGGAACAAGGTCAATAAAATCACTTGACTATAGATAGCTAAGAGCTCAGCGGTAATGTAGAGAGAGAACTAGTAAGTGGGCTAGAGGAGCAGCTTGAGACCCGAGAGAAGAGTCAGGAATATGAAGAGAAGGAAAAACGAGGAAGAACAGCAGGTCCAGAGGAAACAGAAAAGCAGTTTCAGAGAACTAACTGATGCAGGTGCTGCTTACAGCTGGGTTTCAGGTGTGGGTGCATGGCTGTAGTGGCCTGTGGGAGAACCACCTGCATCCCGAAGGTGGATATGAGAGAGGTGGCGGGGTGGATGTGAGGGAGCTTGGCAAGACATCAAGTTTCTCTCTGGTCCACCTATTTTGTGACTTGAGGATGGAATCCAGTCTCCATATGGAGGCTGTAGACAAAGGCCTTAAGGACCCAAGCCACACCTGCCTCTTTTGCATACAGTCCACGTCGCAGTCTTTAAAGCATGCCATCCTCCGAACTCACACTCTTTTCTGTGTACCGGTCCCTTCTGTTTGGCTCAGCTAAATTGTTTTTTTGTTATTCAAATATCAAGTTTTGTTTCCCATGAGATGTATGCCATCCCTGGCTCCCAGCTCCCCACACTTCCCTTAAATGGCTCTGAGCTCTGTTTCCCTAGTACCCTCCATTAACATGGAATTTAAGAATCTATTTGGTTATTTGCTTTCCCCAGGTGACAATATTCCCCAGCACCTTAACTTCTGGCAGCAAACTACGTGCATCCTTACTCATTTCAACAGACTCTCTCACATACCTGGTTGCGATAATAATAGCAATAACATTTCTCAAGTAGCTTTGGGCTGTGCTAAGAGTCAGTTTTGAGGGGGTCATGAAGACTGAAGTCTCTCGTCTCAAAGGATATAAAGAAAACTAGACATCTACCTATAACAAAGGGGGTTCAGCTGGGCACGGTGGCACATGCCAGTAATCCTAGCCACAGTGGAGGCTGAGTCAGGAGGATCACAAGTTCGAGGTCAGTCCGGGCAACATAGCAAGATCTTGTCTCAGACTTAACTAAAAAGAAATAAAAAAGTGCTGAGCATGTAGCTCAGTGGTGGGGTTCAATCCCCATTACTGGAAAAAAAAAGGAAGCCTCATATTTTACTTTTGTACCTGGTATTTGATTAGTACTATGATTTTCTTAGCTTTAGTAGTTACTTGAATTGATTTTATAAAAGAAAAATATGGAGACTTAGATTAACTTTTGCACTGGAGCTGGCCTATAAACCAGGAAACCTAATGTTTTATTTTCCTTAACATCCACGTAGAAAAACTAACTCTTTTAAAGTGTTCTTGGCTTTAACTAATTTTTGCTTCACCCAAGGACAAAGGTTGGAAAAATCTCCACGTATGTTTCGTTTCAAAGGACTGAATTATTTCTGCTCATTATTAGGTTCTCTATGCAAACCTCTCCCGGCAAATCTGCGAGGAGAAAGCAAGCGCTGAAGTTCAAATAAGACTGCAAGCTGCAGGGACAAATAACACAAGATGTGATGTTTTTTCTCAAGAAAAATACAGAAGAGTGTAAAAGTATTGGCCTTACATTCAATGTCTGTCTGACATTGGGCAGGTTCCTCATCTATCAGATGGAAAGAACAGAGATCTCCCAAAAATTTTGCAAGGATTACAAAACATAAAATACTTAGAGCACTTTATATAGCACTCAATAAATGGCTGTTATTATTGTTACCACCAGTGCTTTTTATTACTAATTAAGCACAGCTCTAAATCAAGGGGCAAATTTAATTTGCGGTATGGATGATTTGAAACTAAAGTTCATCTCAGATTCAAGTATATCACCTATATCCTGTATTGAGTGTGTAAGAACAGTGGAGGACAAAACAACAGACCTAATCTTTGGTCTATTCCATGGGTAAAAGAGTACAGGTACTTATTAGTAGAGTTTCTTGGTGGTTAATGCAGGAAAAAATGTCTTAGCTACTGGGGGTTAATGAAGAAATCACACCTCTCTATCATCTCGCACAAGCTCCCACCCCCACTCCAAAAGAGACAGAAAGAAAACAAAGCCAGGTGCCGCTGCTGGAAGCTACACGCCCTCAGATACTAGCAATAACAACAAAAGCATCTGTCATTTCCTGCCACAGAAGAGATGATGCCTAAACCCTGCATCTACTTACAAGTCATTTACAATCTGGAGAGTATGGAAACTACAAGTTACGTTTTGATTAGCAGCATTCTGAAAACTGTAGGGGCTTTGAGATTTACAAGGTCCCACTTGTTTCATGGAGTATTCATGTTTATTAGATTATGCTCTTCAACAATTTTTCTCCCAAATGGTTTAACCTTAGTAACTGCTACTGAAAATCTTAAGTATGGATTCAACTAAATGTTTGCTCCTTGTGCCTCAGTGAATTTACAGCACCTGCTCTACAGATAAAAATTTACAGATATGTGGAATAAGAAATTTCAAATGAGTAATATTCTCCAGTGATTCTAAAATGTCAATATTAACTTCTGGTTGCGCTTCACCCACATCTACTAATGACAGTGGTCATCGTCCAGCAAACAGCATGGCTGTCCATGCTGTCATGTCCACGATAGAGCAAGGACACAGTGATTAGTGTCTCCTCTAAAGAAGAATCATGAAAGCAAACAATGGTTGTAAAACACAGGCAGAGCCACAGAGAAAATTAGGAGTAAAATTCATATTTACCTTAAATTCAAATCCCTATTCTTCATCTATTCTAGGTTATTAGTGATGGTGTGGTAATAGGGAAGAGGCACATAGTTTCTTTGTTTCTAGAAAGAAAATCTTTTTTTCCCCGAATCAAAGTACTGATATAATATGTTGTGAATCAGCCCAGGCTTTTTCTACAACAGATTTGATGCTTTTTATACAATGAAATAGCATGAATTCTGAACAAACATAAATATATGTGCATGCATCTCTGAGGAATGCTAAAAGACCACAAAATGTAGTGTGCGCTCTCCAGATTACCTGGCTTACTGCCTAAATCACCCATGGGAAACTTTAGCTTTTTCTCTTTTAATTACTAGTCCCATTAACAAACTCAGCTCAAGGAATTTTCTCATTTGTCTTATTAATAAATTTCCTTGAGTTTAGTATCCATCCTATTCAGAAACATTCTCCAAACACAGACATTCTCAAGGGCATGTTAAGAAGTCCACCTAAAATATTATAACTAGAAAAATAGAGATCATGGTTTCAGCTAAGCACTGGCAAATAGGAATAGGAAAATAAAACACTATCAATTTCTCCCTTAAGACCAAAATTATTTTACATAGTTTATTCCTCCTAGGTAATTTCTCTGATTTAAATGTAAAGTTAAACTTTTTAATAAAATAAAAACTATTAGCAATGAGACATAGTTTCCATGGGAAAGAAATCAGAAAATCTATCATATTCTAATAGTATCCATACTAATTATAAAATACAGAGAATATTATTTAGGCAATGTTCATATTAGGTATAAAATGTTTTCATATACTTTGATGTAATAAACTAGATCAAACGTTTGATGCTGATGTAGTATTTTACTGCATCAACCTGTCTTTAAAGAATGGTACCTTCATATTTCTAAAACAAAAATAGTCACATTCATACCCCAAAGTCCTTGCGATAAAAATAATCTCTTCAAAGAAAGATCACTTACACTTTCATTTAAAAACATTCTAATCATTAGTTTTGTTTGACACCATCAAAGGAAAATATTCAGATGATATAATTTTTATATTTTGAGATCAGCAGCCCTGAAGAGTACAAGTGAAGGACACTAAATCAACTTCTTATGGGCCAAACAGTGACCTTTCACCAATTCTCTCACGAGTCCGTCCAAGAAAACTAGCAAAGAGGATTTTCATGCTGACACACTAATAAAGACTTATTTAAAATAAGAACGCTTCTTTACGCACTGCAGCCAGGAGCGGGGGCTCTGTTTTCACGCTTACCTTCCTCTGGGACTACTGACCTCCTGTGTCGGCACTTCCGAACCTTGGGGCCTGAGACCGACTGTCCGTATCTTGGATTGTAGTGGCAGCACGCAGCCACGGTGCCCAGGGGCGGGGAGCCCGCTGTGAACATGCTGGGTTTTCAGGGCAGCCTGGGAAGACGGAAGGTGCAGAGGACGCGCCTCCCCTGCTCCATCACAGGAGCAACTAGTGTGGAGCTTCTGTGAGGAGACGCTGCCAAACAGTAATGAGTCAACCTTCTACGAGCACGGTGGGTCAGACAGGTTTCACCACTTCGTGGGTGTATGAAAGTTACCACTCTTCATAAAAACATAAACAAATAACCAACAATACCCTTCAGGAGCTTCCTTTTTATGTTCTTCTTCTTTCGGGAGATGGAAGGGACCACTTTGCTTTACAAAAAGTGTTTTCACTTAAATACAAAAGTGACAATTTTTTACTTTCACTTTTTGGAATCATCTTTCAAAACTAAATTCTTCTATCCTAAAAATGAATGTTTCCACTATATCTGTCTTCTGAATGTGTTAGGAACTTTTTATTTTCAGATTTTGAAAGTCAATCTCCTTCCTTGTTCTCATAGAATGATTTCAACTACTTTGAGCCTCCGATGTAAACCTGACCTCTGAAAAAATCCCTGTGTGCTGTAATTACCATAATGAGACGTGGTGTTTATATTGTGTCTCTTCTCCAAAGTGCTCAAAGCATTTTGCAAACATGATCTTATTAAGCTTCGGAGCACCCCACTCAGGAATGCAATGTAAGGGTTATTATTATCAATTTTAACAGGTGGGGAAACTGAGAGATTAGCAATTAAATAACTCAGTTTAAGGTCACAGTGCTAACTGATGGCATAGCTCCGATTCAGGACTCTGACCCCTAATTCTAGGACATATCCAACTGACCAGCAAGAGAAGTGTTCTTTCAGTTCTCTAAAAGAATTTTTTCTTTTGCTCTAAGGCTTTGAAGAACATAAAATAGAGGCAAATAAGACTATTTTGTTTGCAGATTAAGGCCCTCATATGGTAACCCCAAGGGTTTACTTTCCTTCGCCCCCTTTCCAAGCGCCACCACCGCCTTCCCTGTGATGAATCAGGCAGCAGACTGTTACCCCTTCATACTGAGTGCGCTCTCCCCATGCCCCAGAAGCAAAGAGGATGGCAAGGCTGCTCACCCTGTGCACATTCCCTGGGGAACCTTCTGTAAATGTGTAATCATGCAAAGCCAAAGGGGAAATATGCTCGCGTCATGACACAAACACACTGTTCTGCTGCTCCCTGGGCTATCTTTCATATTCCAGTATTTCTTGATCGCTGTTCTTTGGTAGTCCATGCATAGCTACACCTGTCTTTAAAGAGACTATACATTTCATGGATATATGTTCAAGAATTTATAAATATTTTTACCTACCCCCATTTTAGGAGGTGTTTGGGTACTTCTTTTTTTCTCCCATGAACTGCAATGAATATCCTTGTCTGTTTAACTTCATGTTTTTTCAAAGTGTTTATTTTAAAGCTATTTCCCAATTTTTACATGATCACTTAGAACTGGTGCTTCTGAAAATATCTCTGCTGCTGTACATACTGAGCTGCTTATAGCAGTGCAAGCTTATAGTTTTGGATGGAATATCACATCAACTCTTTCTTCCCCATTTCAGAGTAGAGGTTTAGCTTTATCTATAAAATATGACACTATGCTCATCCATCCAAAAGTGTGAACTGGAGAATATTCCACATGGGCACATAGGAGGATAACTAGATGCTGTCGGAACAGTACCCATAATCATGCATGCATGATTTACAGTGCACTTTCTCCAAGGGCTTAGCTTGACAACAAAAAGTTAAATGTTTGTCCTTTGCCAATAGACACAATGGTGGGACTCATGTTTTAGAAGATGAAGTGTTTTGCAAGTAAGACTTGGATATATGTCCATCCTGAATTTGAATATCATGTAACTGCGGACTTACTGCCTCTCTTTCCTTGGTCCATTTGATGACTTGAAGGTCATATTCAACAGAATTCTTTGCAACGAGGATGTCTATAAATTGAAGCTCCAAGGATGTACCTTATTCTCTTGTTTCTCATGGCTTTGCTATAGCAGCATATTTACTTTTCACATCATATAAATGCAGAAATACAGTGTCCATTACCTTTCCAGTAGTTACTTACATGGCAAATAGTACTCTTCTACTTTAAGAATTTAAGAAGCAAAGGAAGCAATAGACTTAAAGCCACAGGAAAAATCTAGAACTACATCTCCATTATTGCTTTTCCTATGAATTCATTTATTGTTACTAAATATATACTGGTATATTAGAAAACAGTGTGAATAAGACACAATCCTTGCTTTCAAGGAGCTAGCAGTGTAGGCAGGCTGACAGACCAAAAAACAGGCAAGGAAAGAGTAACAGCGCCAAGGACAGCAGAGGGCTCCGGGGAATTCTCACTTAACAAAACAGTGAACAAAGTCTGTCTTGCCAACGGAATGAGGGCCGCGTTCTTAGTCAGCTGAAGCCTAAAAGAGCTGAAAACTCTGACCTATGATAAGCCTTATTTTTGTCATATTCCAATTCCATTTCCTTCCTGCTCAAACTGTTACTGTGTTCTGTAACCACAAGTAACCATGTAATTGTGCTTTGTGAGATGAAAGAACCTTTTACCAATTTTTTCTCTAAAAGGACATGCCATGGTGGAAAGGGAAGACTTCAGGACAGCTTTTATATTAGTATTGGTTGTGGTCAGAGAAACATGCTCACTATTTAAGTGCTTAGTACAAAATAAATTTCATGCACATTTCTACATGTCTTGAGTCTAAAACATATACCAGAATAAACATCCAGGCAAATATCTCGACATCACCTTCTAAACAGTCCCACTGGGTAATGTTACAACATTTCACATCCAGTGGCCTCTGATGACATGGACAATATGAAAAAGAAATATTAGTGTCTATGTCAAAGCCATGCTGGTCTATTCTACTCCCACTGTACATTTCCACAGAGCTAAGAGTTAGGGTTTTTATTCATACTGTTGATATTATCTTGATTCATATGAAAGGAGAAGGAACTGGATATATATATATATATATGTGTGTGTGTGTGTGTGTGTGTGTGTATGTATATATATATGAGACTTTATGAGACAAAGGAAAAATCGAGGCAGTATGGGAAAGAGTAGCTGGTCACTGTAGAATATTTTCTTTTTTCCACAATAATATGAACAGCTTTTTTCTGCACTTTTTAATTTCATGGGCAGTTTTAGATATACACAGTGATGACACTCATCACAGGGAATCTGCGCCTGTATGCAGTATAGCTTGCTTCTTTTGAATATTTTCGACACATAAAAATGAGATGGTAGTGCTCAGCTTTTTGCTGTGCTGTCCTCACACTTCTGTGGCTCTCAGAGCTGCAGGCCAATGAGGACGCGCCTCTGTGTACTGCACCCTTGCCTTCTGCTCATGAGTACCGCTTCCCACATCCCTACGCTCCACAGGGAAGGGTAGCTGCATAGTCTCCGTGAGCAAGTGTTTGGTGATGCTGCTTATGTAGCCAGGCTCCAGCATCACTAGAGCAGAAAACATTTTGTCTTTACCATCAACATATAAAATACTGCTTTAATATGATAGTATCTATTTTGTCAACTTAATAATCTAAAAATATCTGTTGCTCTGGAAGAGAAATCTTAGGAGGTTGGTTACATTTTCAGAAACTGATCTACAAAAAGTGAATGGAGAAAAGAGAAAAGGCAAAAGTTATAAATCAGACGCTAGATGCAGCAGCGTTCTTCACATACTTAGCACAGGATCAATTTAATAGTAGAGGAGGAAAAAGGGGGTTATTTATATTCATTTTTTCTAAATATTAATAACCTCTCTTTTCTTGGTTAAAAGCTTTTCTTTGCAATAAGTCACTAAGTTGCAATCTACACATAATATCATAATAATACTGCCAACCTCAGAGGTTAGTTGTGAAACCAGATGCAATAACACAGATGAAAGGGCTTTGCAAACGATAAAATATCATACAGTGTAAATGTTAGGCTTTTGCAGCTGCAGCTGCCACTGTAGCTGCCCCAGCTGCTGACTACAGGAGTCCTCCCTGGTCATAGGGGCACACATCTCATTAGGGACATAGTGTGTTATTAAGCACCTTGAAAAAAGATGCAGAGTTCCCCTAGATTTCAGAGGGGGATGAGCAGGCAGAGTGGCCAAGACACACCACTGTGAGGGAGGCGGACTCTGGACCCTTGTGGATGGGCAGCAACTGAACAGGAAGGAAGCCCAAGGTTATCACAGACGGAGTTCAGCAGAGCAGCACGCAATGTGCAGGAAAAACGAGGAGCCCTGGGGCCCAGAGTTCGTGCAGGGAAGCAGCATATGAGATAAATGCTAGAAAGGAAGATGCACACAAATGGATGGTGTAGAACCTATACCTATAATATCCAAAATGTGTCAAGACAGACACCTTTATATCCCCTCTCGTTATTCTGTGAGTACTTCCTAAATTCACTGAAGAAGTTCTACAGATTTAGCTGAAGGTTCTCAAAATTTCTGCTCATTCTGGAGTAGAACCTAGAAAGAAAGAGAAGAAACAGAAAGTGGACTCAGAACAGTGAGCTCCATACTGTGGCCAAATGCCCAGGGTGGAAGCGACTCGGCACACAGGAGCCAGTGACAGAGCAATGTAGTCTGCAGGAGGCTGGGGCAGAAACCAGGGCACAGAGAAAGACAAACTGCTGCAACAGCCAGTTTGCAAGGCCATGAAACCTGACCTCTGCTGTTTGCCTTCCCGGTGAGTCCTCTGGCTCTGAAACTTTGGCAAGGAAAACTGATCCTCACAAATAACTTCCTGAATAACTGCAAGGTGGGACAAATGGAGTGTGGATTAGAGACAAAGCGGTTTCTCACAAAGAAAGAACTGTGGCTGTCTGGAGCTGCACAGGATTTGCAAGATGCTGTCATGATTACATGTGGGAGCCAGAGAACTGCAACATGCATGTTGTAAAAAAACATATTGTGCTTCTGCTGTTCTCTAGGTAAAGCATTAGGATCAGGGTGGGGGAGTAATGAACGATATAGGGGCCTGTTGACAAGAAGCAAAGAGAAGGTTTCACATGGGATGCTCCGTCAAAGAGAGAGAAGGTCAAGCCAGACCTATTTCCTGTCAAAAAATGGCCTCAAGGAGAATCCAACAGTTGGCCAGATCATCATTATATAACCACAAACATTGCTCTGCATTACTTTTCAGAAGAATCACTAAAATAAGTAAGTAAAAAAGGTCTGAAAACCTTTTTTCAGACTACATTGCTCCAGGTTCGACTTGGACTCACATCCTCTAACAAACTGGATTCTCTCTATGTCCACAGAGATGCCCACTTAGGTACAGTCTCAAGAGATGGCCCAGAACAGTTAAGAAGTTGAGTTAATGAGTGAATTCAGATCTAACTAAGAATAAATCTATAAAAATAGATCACTTATTACTCAATGAAGCCCCAGTACATCTATCTTCAAACTAAAAAAGATTTTTATATTCTGCTAACCCTTTTAAAATAGTAACCAAATCACCAAGTGTTCTAAAGCTATCTAGTCAGGATAAAAGTTAACTTACCAATATTTTAGGGCTGGGGATATGGCTCAGTGGTAGAGCTCTTGCTTTACATTCACAGGTCTTGGGTTCCATCCCTAGCACCACACACACCAAAAAAATCCGAATATTTTAAAATCAAACTCAGCTTCACTGCAACTGAAGGTCCCACTTGGGACTATGAAATTCCCCCTCTGGGTTTAGACTGTGCTGAATCTCGGAGATTCTTGTTTCAGGCAGACTGTACTGTCATAATTGTTCTAAGGACACCAAAGCCACATCCACTTGCAGTATCTGCGGAGAATTAGATGTGACGTATCATCCTGAAGAAACCCGTTCGTAGAAGGGAAGGTAATAGGATGAGATAGTGGCTGTGTTTCTCGGGGATCTCACACCTTTGCTCACTCTACAGGAGGATAAGGAGCGAGACGGGTAACAATAGGACAGAAAAGAGGAAGGGAAAGAGAAGGGAAAGGAAGGGAATAAAAGGAGAGAGATGGAGAAGAAGAGACAAGGGAGAGGGGAGGTGGGGAGGAGAGGGAGGGAAAGAGAGACAGGAGGATGGGAGAGCGGGAGAGAGGCGGAGAGAGAGAAGGGAGATCTGAGAGAATATCATGGTGGGTTGCCCGGGCACGGGGGCAGATGGGGAGAGAGGCAGAAAGGGCAATAGGGTTGGGAGGAAAGCCAAGAATAAGGCAGGAGAAAGAAGAGGAAAGTAAGAGAAGCAGTGTAAAGGAGCAAGTAAACAATTTACTCTGGAAATAAAAGAGCAAACAAAGGTGATGATTTCTGGCATCCTCAGAGAGAAGCAGTGAAAAGCTGATTGGGTGAATGTTTTGTCATGGCTACAAGCTGAGGCAAGACCAGCAATAAAGGCTCTGATTCTGGTCTACTGCTTCTTGAAGAGTCTCAGTGATTCACCAGCTCCCCTTTGAGCTCCAGTCACCTGCCATGTGTTCATCAACAGAAACACTTCCTATTCCTAAAAGGAGAATTGGTATTTGTACAACACTTCAAGGTCCACTTGTGAAATCCTTCATGGAAGACGGCACAGTCATCAAATGGGAATGAGACATCATGATGTTTTATGTAAAGACATATTTTAAAGTCCAATTAACATAACTCTTGGTGAAAACAGCAATTAGGCAACACTATCATGTGATTACCCACTAGAATTTGGAGACAAGAATCGAAATCACTCAGTGAAACCTACAAACGACAGGTTATGAATTAGTGTTTTAAGTGTGAATAATTTAATGTCATTTTTTCTAAAGGCAGTGAACTACCAGTTAGCTGAGCTGAAATAAATACAGGGATGGAATACGAGTGTACATGGATAGCCACGGTGAATTTACTTACACACTGCTGGGGGGTCTTTTAGAGCTCTGTCAGTGCCTGCACCTCCCCATATCAGGAAATTGAAACACTTATTTCCAACATGCCTTCCAGCTGACAGGCTAACACGGCACTTTCTGATGCCTCATTCCATGGCAAGCACTACAACAGACACCCCCGTCCGTACATATGACCTCATTTAGCCCACACTGTCTACTGTGGTATTATTATCCCTATTCCAGAAGGTGAAGATCCTTAAGTTGGAAGTGGTTCAGGTCACACAGTTGGTAACTGGCAGACCCAGGATATGGACCCAGGCCTCTGAGTCCAAGTCTGGCACAAGTTGATAAAATATCAGATTGCTTCCATTGATCTCATCAGAAAGAAGCTGGTCGTTATCCAGAAGGTAGAATGTTAGAAAGCTGGAATCTACTATGATCTTATTCATCTATGACCAAGTCAACTATTTCACAGCAAGAATATTTATGGATCACTGTTACGGATTTAACTGCATTCCCCCACATTCTTATGTTGAAGCCCTAACCCCCAGTACCTCAGAGTGGGACTGTATCTGGAGACAGACCTTTTAAAAGGTAATTAAGTTGTAGTGAGGTTGTCAGCATTGGCCTGAATCCCATCTCACTTTCTATACAAAAGGTGATTGGGATACAGCCTCCACAGTCACCTGACACAGAGAGGCACAAACAAGTGAAGGCGCAAGAAGAGGGTAGCTGTCTACAAGCCCAGGAGAGGGTCTCAGGAGACCAACCCTACAAGTACTTGGACTCCCAGTCTCTAGAACTGTGAGAAAATCCATTCCAACGGTTTAAGCCGCCCTGTCTGGTACTTCATCATGGCAGCGCTGGTAATGCAAGTACCTACACTGTGCCATGCATGGTGCTTACTGCTTGGATGTCAAGGGAAATGAGACTGAGTCCCTACTCTTATGAGATTCTGTAGTCTCACAGGAGCCAGTCAGAAGCAAACAGCTAATTAGAATGCAGCATATCAAGCCCTATAAAGAATAAGTGTAGAATTCTATGGGGCCCGTGGGAGGGCCAGGACTGTGTAATCTGACATTTGGTGTGTATAAGACAAGGGGTGTCTGGAAGGACTTTAAGAGAAATGACATCTAAGTCATAATCTAAAGATACTTGTTCCACACAGCAAGAAAAGCCTCTAGTTTCCACCAACCAAGTATCTTTCTGTTCCCAAAGTTCCCTCCATATTGAGAAAACCTTCCTCAGTATCAGTCGTCTAAGGCTGCTTTGCTAACACTTTGTGTGTGTTATTTACTCTATTTATGTCATTAATGAGAAACTCCCACCATGCCCAGCTTTTAGCTGCTTTTGGTTTGGTTGTTTTTATTTTTCTTTTAGTGGGGATTGCTTCAAATCTGGGCTTCAGTCCCTTCACACGTAAAGCAAACAGTAATATCTGTGCCGGCCAGCATAACAGAAGATCAAATAAGACACTGTCTGTGAAAGTGTCCAGCAAACTGTAAAAACCTACATTTAAAGAGAGAGGAATGTGATTATAATTTTATTGTGCTGACTTTAGTGGCAAACTCTGAAGAAGCACATGTTGAAAAAACTCTCTGATTATAACTGCCCATCAGTATATTTTTGTACTGCACCAGTGCAGCTCAGACCACTTTGGGTGGTCTGCTATGGGGCAGAGACCACACCCCCACGCATTCTCCATGATTTGTCATAAACTGTAAACACAGTACGCAACGCCCAGCACCTCCCTGGGGAAACACCATGCAAAGACACAGCCACAGCCCAGGAGTTGCATACAGACAAATGTGCACATGGCTGTGGGTCACATCCCCAAAGCCACCAGCCTAAGCAGCCATGAGGCAAGCTATTGGGAAACTGATGTGGCTGGCAGGTCAGAGTGCTGGAAAAGCGCAGTATCAAAACTGTAGTCGGCACCCAATAGGTAAATGCCTTCTGTGGCCAACCGCACTCACGTGACAGAAACACTTCTACCGCGCACTGTAGATGTTGCTGGAGCACTTTAAGCGCCCTGGAGCAAGAGTGTGTTGTCACTTTCTCACACTCGCCTTGACCCCTCTATGAAAAGGGAGAACACAGACCCAAACAGCCAGGGCCTATAAGGTGCCTCCTCCCCCCAGCACCGTCTTTCAGAACAGTCAAAGGGCTAGAAACAAGTATTTCCCACTGCTGGAGCAGAACAATGACAAGAATTTTCTTTCCCTTCCTTTCTTTACTTGCACCACTAGCTTTCTATCTTCTGAACTTTTCCTTTATCCTTCTCCCTCTCCTACTTTCTTGACTGTAAATGCTTGTCTCAATTCTTATAGTACAAAATAGTAGCAGTGGAATGTTTTCAACAAAACAGCACTTCTCTAAAACTATTCTACAGCATCAGATTCTCTGTAACAGGACTTTTTCCTGAACAGGTCTGTCTTGCTCCGCCCTGGCCTATTCCCTCAACTAAAGAAGAGAGACTCAGCTGATCTTCCCACAGTCAAAACGTCAGCTGCAGGTAGGAAGACGCCATCTGTGTGCAATTAGGTTGCAGAAGGAGACATTATATCTCTCTCTAATGTGCCCCGTTTGTTATTTGGAAAAGGAGCTTCAGACCAGGACTGGAGGGACGTGAGGCAGAACTCCGTGAGCCACAGAGCAGCACCAGCTCTTTTCCGTACTACTGTTACATGCACGTTATGCCCTCTGTACTCACCACACTTACACTGTGGCGAAAGACTGCAACAGGCACACCTGAGCTCCCAGCTGTCATTCTTCTTGGTGTGACATTACCCCGACAATAATGTTGACGGCCCTAGTGACTTGCTCCTTAGATATGCCTTCGATTTCCTTTGCTCATTCCACACAGCACAGCCACTTAAATTCCTCCAGTCTCTGCATCCTGCCCTGACTTGCCTTTCTCTAAACCCCACCCTCAAGTCATTTCCACAAGGTGCAACTGGAGCAGCCCAGAGGGGCTGCTGGTCTGCGGACACACACCCCCCTCTACTGGCCAAAGCACAAAGACACAAGTGCGTGGGAGGACCACAGCATTCCAAAAAGAGGAGACTGCCTCAGGACACGGAACAGCTGAGGCCTGCTGTTGGGCCACAGTCAGAGTGGCTGAGTCACAAAGGGAGCTGGAGGCACAGCACTGTGTTTCTCAACCTCCCTGTCCAATGCCATCATCCATGGAACTATGCAACAGAGTGTCCTGTGAAACAGCTGCGGGGTGTGGTCAGGGGCTGGTGTCCAGTCCCAGTCCCTGTACCCACAGCTGCAGTAAGTCTGGACAATACAAAGTCCCTTTCCTCTCTGGGAGCCAATGGGATAGAACATATTACTTATTGGCTTTGAAATAGTAATCTATGAGGGCTAGTACTCTCTTCAAGTCCTTGGGCCAAAGAGTACGGACACTCCAGAGTTCTCACACTGTAGAGGAAACAGCATTAACTGCAGCACTGGAGACCTGTGTCTCTATCCTGTCTCAGCTACTAGACAGCTTAGGAAAGTCAGTTCATCTCTTTGGAACTCTGGCTTAGGAACCAAGACGAGGCTGGATAATCTTCTCAACTCCCAATAACTATGATTAATGATAACTGTGAGTTCTGATGCTTTGTTCAAAGAATCTTATCAGCCAGCAGCATGTTGACATCTCTCAGAGTAATATAGGGAGCATTAACTATTCCACTTGTTTATCAAAAACGTAACTGAGAGTACACACAGCAAAGTATTTTCCATGTTCAGAAGAGCACAGTTGTACTTTCTTCCAACCCACACAGTGCATCGTAGTAGTTTGGGGCACTAACATCAGACCACAAATCCTTTCTGCCGTAACACAGCTGGAAACAACTCACTGCTTTCCAGGAAATGAGACCTCCACCTAATAAATTATCAAATTAGATAATTAATTCAACTAAAATTAAATTAGATAACTAATTCCACTAATATTAAATGAGACCAGAAGAAGTGATATGAAATTTAAAAGGCACAAAATATGGCAAGGATGCCACTGAATGGCCCAAGAGTGCCCTGAGGGTGGTTCAAGAGGCAGTGGGTGCTGGGTATGGTGGTGCATGTGTGTGATCCCAGCACTCAGGAGGCTGAGGCAGGAGGATCATTGTGAGTTTGAGGCCAGCCTGAAGTACATAGTGTGATCCTATCTCAAAAAAAAAAAAAAGAAGAGGCAGTGGGCAAGGGTGCCTCACTTTACCTCAAACTAAGCAAGAAACAGTGCTCTAAATGCAGTTTCAAAGCAAGCTTCCACCTGGCTGCATCACCCCCCCAGCTTGCTGCCGCTGCTATCCACACGTCCTGGATCTGTGACAATCAAGGAGAAAGAGCTGTTCACTGGGACAGCTTCCACATAAGGACGAGGAAGGGCACAGAAAGGAGAGGGAATGAGAAAACCATGGTCCTATAAGACAGGTTTGACCTCTCCCTCACATTCATCTGTCTCTCCTCTGGAAAATTTAAAAATACATTTGAGTCACGATGTTTCGCAGGTCACATACAGGCAATCTGCACATTTGAAATAATTTGTTTCTTGAGTTACTCCCCTCAAATTATCTTCAGGTGCTCTTGCATGGTTGGTCCCCCAGGGAATGCTCCCTACATGTTACAAGTCAAGTGAAGTGTTTGATTTGCAAACACTAAAACAAATAAACTCTCTGGATGTTGAGGAGACAAATATTTCACAAATTTGTTGCAGAAGTTGCTGTAAATGATCTCTTCCAAACACCAGTATAAAATTTGAGTATTTAGAGACTGATCCCTCCCTCAAGTCCTCTTTTGTAAAGATGTATCACTGAAAATAAACTATTGCTTTTAAATGTTGTTGTGAACTGAACAACAGCAAGGAAGTCTCAAATGCTGATACTCCCCATCACAGAAGAGCCAGGTGAGAGAGGAAGATGTCCCAGGTGCTCTGTCCGCCTGGTGCTGCTTCTCATTGGCATCAAGTAGGAAAGATCTTCTCATGCTTGACACAGCATGCACTTTCCTCTGAAACACGAAAAGAGCGGTTCTCTCTGCAACGAGGAGACCTCTTGCCAGGAGGACAGAAGCAGGGAAAACCAAGCGCTCAGCTGGCCAGGCCCATGGCAAGCAGATACTCTCGCCACTGAGATGTACCAGGGTCCGCTGCATTACTTCTCCAAGGTCACGCAATGTTCTTAAATATATGGTTTAAATCTCGATAGGGATATTATCCTAAATTGTGTACCAGCACTCAGCCACCCATCCTATGAACCCAAAAGCCCTGCGATTTTCCTTCTATCACATTCATGCCCCGACGGGTAACATAGTGTACAACTGGCTGGTCCATTGATGTATTCTCGTCTTTACTCCTCCTAAATGAATGTGAGCTCTGCGAGACTGGGATTAGCTTTGTTTCCACCTGCCATGTCCATAATTGTATCCACTGTGCCTACAACATCATAAAATCCTTGAGCGGTACTCAACAACACATGATGAAAAGATGAACGAACAGTGTTTGAATACTACACAGATACAAACACAAATGACCACAGTGCTAGAGATTGTTCACTTCTCGAGTTCAGGGCAGATAGCTTCATGCCACAGAGGATGTTACAAGGCAGTACGAAGGGGAAGAGGGATGATTTAACATTACAGTCTTGCTATTTCCTCGGCAAGTTCCACTCTGTCTTAGTTCCAAACTCATTCGAACAGAGGTGAGTTTCTATGCTTCAAAAATAAGATGGATAAGAATCTCACAAAAGGTATATGGTCTTGAAGAAACTTAAATCTCTTAAGAGAATAAGAAAAATAGACACTTGTGCACAGACACAACCTACCAACAGAGACAAAACCAGACATATAACGAAAAACAGAGACAGAAGCATTTGGAGAAACTTGCAAATAGGAATGGAAACAAAATATAAGGTATGATCCAAGCACATAGTGAATATTTAAATTTTTGAAAACTGATTACAGTAAAAGACACACCGCCATTAATAACCCCTGTCTTTGCACACACTTACCCATCATGCTTGCCCCTTTCTAAAACAGCTCGGGACCTTCTTAAGTTTCTTCAGTTGTACTGTCATGGTAGCCTCAATGTCCCAAACTGATTCAAAATGTTTTCCTCTCACAGTTCTTTTGATTTGGGGGAAGAGGCAAGTCACACAACCCTAGATCTAGTGACTAACTTGGATGAGTAGGCGTCTTTAATAGTTCTCAAATCTTCCTGTGGGATGGCATTCGGCAGTGGCATCTCGTATTTCTGATCACCTCTAATGAAGACACTCATGAAAGAGGATTTCCGGAGCTGCTTCATAAAGCTGCAAGAATGATGAAGTAAGTGCGTTCCAAGTGACAGAATATTCTGAGAGGGAGTAATTGTAATTTGTCTCTTGCTACAGTAAATGTTTTTAAAATTTAAAAATGCACTCCATTTTTATCAGCCCTCTACTTACCTCCCAGGGCCAAGAAACAGAACTGAAATTTCTGCTTATTAATTTTTTAACATTTCAGGATGGATATATATCTCACAAAGGCTTTTTTATTGAACAGTGTTATAAATATTTGTTCCTAAAAACACAAGTAATGAACACAGTAAGGACTCTAAGGAATTTGACTATGAAATACCTCATTGGTCAATGTAAATTTGTGCTGGCCAATATTACCCTATTAAACAATGCTTTGTTCTCTAGTTTTTACCACATTTTAAGTGTATTTCATCTCCTATATTGAATATAAGTCCCTGAACTCCTTCAGGGAACAAAGAAGGGAATAAAGCAAATAATTCTAAAAAGCAGATAGAAACGTATCTACCCACCTTACAGGGATTTTTATTGAGAATCTGCATGACAAGGAAAGCAATAAAATAAGCATCTGCAGATGCCTTGAAGCTTGTGGTTCCTGTCTATGGCCATCCTCAGCTAGTATCACCCTTGACTTTCCCATTCCCTGTTGCAGTAGGACCTTCATATCTGCCACCACTCTGCAGACAGCTGAGCATCTCTTCCAGACTTGCCTCTTCTACTTACAATGCAGGAGTTAGAGATTTACCAGCATTTCAGAGTTTGCTCTGCTGACCTTGAATAAAAAGAATAGCTGTATATTTCTAAGGAAAAAGAAAAAGAAAACTGAATGACTCTGGCTTAGTCCCCAAACTAGAATGGGTCCCCAAGAGTATGATATGGCTATATTAGTGAACTTTCTCATTATTAGGACAAAATGCCCGACTCTTATAACTAAAGATAAGAGCAAGTTATCTGGCTCATAGTTCCAGAGGGTTCCGTCCATAGCTGATGGGCTCCCAGGCGGAAATGGCATGGTGGAAGGGCATGGTAGAAAAAAAGCTTCTCACTCCATGACAACCAGGAAGCACAGAGAGAAGCAAGGGGGTAGGAAAAGAATATGCCCTTCCAGGTCACACCCCCAGTGATCCATCTCTTCTGATGAGGCCCTATCTCCAAGCACATGAGACCTTAAGGGGACATTCCTTATCTAAACCATGCATTTGTGGGCCCAAAGCACAATGTTTAATGATTTCCCCAAGGCAGTGTTTGGGCATCTGCATTTTTTCCTAGGGCAAGTTTCTGATTTATTAGTTTTTGTTAAATTCCATTACTTTTCCCCTGGGCATGGTAGCATATGCCTGTAATCCTAACTGCCAGAGAGACTTACATAGGAGGACCACAAAGTTTGAGCTCTGACTAGGCATCTTAGTAAGACTATCTCAGAATAAAAAATAAAAAGTGTCTTTGGGTATGTCTTAGTGGCACAGCACCCTGAATTCAATCCTCCTGCCAAAAGCAGGTAATAGTGTCTATTTTCCCTCAACATACTATGTGAAATGCTCACACATGTGCCCATGCCATTTTATAAGGGAATGGCTTCTCTACATGATCATGGACCTGAGGGCACCTGAGGGAGACCCAGCTACTATAGCCTCTTCAGGAAACCTGCTACAATGTGGCTTATTGGGCATACCAGCCTCAGGTTTTACCATGTCCCTGTCACCACTGAACACGACCATGAGATGAAGGGACAAGGGACTGCAGCTGCAGTTGGTCGGTCTTGGGGTGGACCCCGAGCCCTCCCACTTACTATCTGGGTGAGCTGGGCAACTTACTTCATTTCTCTGACTATTTTCTTCCTCTGTAAAATGAAGATGATAGCTACTCTAAAGATGATGTTTTGAATTTTACGTAATAGTTATCAAGCATTCAATTCAGTATCTGATACCTAAGAAGTACTGGTCAGTCAATGACTACTGCTGCTGTCACCACTGTTTCTGAGCCAATACCCCCAGGCAGAGCCTGTTTCTTATAGCAGGCAATGCCAGAGTCAGTGTAGGAAAATGAAAGCAATAAAGGAAGATGAGAAGAGAAATAACCAAGTGGTGGTAGCACTGAGAAAGGCCTCCAGGAAGGGCATTGTGAGTGGGCGTTCCGGCACTGAAGGTTCACTTATGGGAATTAAACTCCTGTCAGGAGGAGGCTGAAATGCATCTCTGCCTTGGCCACCGGACGCTGCAGCTGCTGCTCTTACCCTCCAGTAGTAGAACTTCCTACTGTTTCATTCTCTTCCCTCTTGCCAAAGTATTGTGGCCGGGGCAGGCATCATCAGGGTGTGATCATTTCCTGCCATCACCCCTACCCAGCACAGCCTGCTTGTCCCCAGGGCCTTTCCTAGCAAGGTGCCATCTTTCCTTGCCTCAGTCCCCAGTGTGGACACAGAGGCTTCAATTAGCCTGCTCCACACTTTCACAGTTTACTAGACAACCTCAGGGCTCCTGGATGTTAGGAATGACTGCTGTCTTCATTAAACAAGTTATATGGCTTTGAAATAGAGCTTTGATTATTCTCATCAAGAGGGTTCTCTAAGCATGAGGGGTCTAAATGAGGGCCTCTCATAGTCAGAGCTCACCCATTGCACTTATGCCTCTCCTAACAGCAGTATGAGGGGACATAAAGCACCATACTCAATTTTTTTCTACTGCCTATTTTCAAATGTACACAAAAATAAGAACTATTTATATAACACAGCCACACATAGCAAATACCTCAGTTCAATAATTATCAAGATTTTGGCCTAATTTCTTCAACAAAAACTTCCTTTCATTTGAACTTAAATATTTTAAAGCCATTCCATGTTTTAAACTGTTTGTTTCCCTTTATAATGCCTTTGTAATTTTACCTTTACCTACCACACTATGTCTGTCTTTAAAAATGTGGATGGTTCCTCCATCATTGATTTTCAAAATGTTTTCTGGGCCCTGACCATAAAGTTTCCTTTCAAAAGAGTTGAGTGGCTATAAGAATTTTCATTGCTATATATAAAAAAACGATTTGTGGAAGTAATAGCAGAAAATTTCCCAAGCATGGAAAAAGGGCTGGACATCTGGTTAAGTGAAGCATATAGAATTCCAACTAGCCATCACCAAAATAAATCTACACCCATATACAATAGTGATCAAGATTTCAGAAATTCAACAAAAGAACAGATTATTAAAAGCTGTTTTATAAAGGAAAGCCCATCAGAATCTCAGCAGAATTCTCAGCACAAGCCATCAAGTCAAGAAGAGCTTGGAGTGAAATACTGCAGGTCCTGAAAGAAAACAACTTCTAACCCAGACTGAAATATCCTGAAAAACTATCCTTCAGAATTAATGGAGAAATAAAATATTTCCATGATAAAGATCAATTGAAGAACTTCATGAATGTCAAACCTACCCTACAAAGAGATCTAAAAGATATTCTAGAAAAAGATAAAAAAGACCACAACTTTAAGAACAACAACAGAAAGGAAACACCAAGCAGAGCAAGCAATTAAACAGCAGGAAAACAACATGATAAAGATAAGCTGACACACATCACTTAAACCGTCAATGTAAATGGACTCAACTCACCAACCAAAAGTAATAGTCTGGCAAATTGGATCAAGAACAAACTCCAACAATATGCAGTATACAGGAAACACATTTAACTCAAAAGGAAACTCAAAAACTGAAAATTAAAGGGTGGAAAACAATACTCCATGCAACAGAGTACCCAGAAAGAAGCAGGTGTTGCTATTGTGTTTGCAGACAATGGGAACTTCAAACCAGGAACAATTAAAAGAGGTAAAGAAGGTCGCTACATACTTGTGAGCGGAAAACTTCAAGAGGAAGAGCTAACAATCATACACATCTACACACAAAACATGGGAGCCGCCAAGTATATGACAAAGCTTAACAGACATGAAAAATGAAATAAGCAACGACACAATCATAACAGGAGACTTCAATACCCCATTATCACAAAGAGATAGATCAACTAGACAAAAAGTTAGCAAAGAAATAACAGAACTAAACCAAACATGTGAATAAATGGACTTAGTAGATTTGTACAGAGTGTTCCCCCCAACAGCATCAGAATACACATTCTTCTCACCTGCACATGGGACATTCTCTAAAGTAGACCATATGCTAGCACATAGAACATGCTTAAGGAAATGCAAAGGAGTTGAAATTATCTCATACATACTATTAGACCATAGTGCAATTAAATTGGAAATTAATGATGAAGGAAATCGCAAGAACTCCATAAACACATGGAAATTAAACAGCACCCTCCTGAACAATCAATGGGTCACAGGTGAAATCAAAGAAGAAATTAAACACTTATGAACAATCAAATGAAAATGTAGACACAACTTACAGGAACCTGTAGGATGCAATGAAAGCAGTCCTCACAGGGAAATTTATAGCAGTGAATTACTACCTCAGGGAAACAGAATGACCACAAATCAACAACTTATGCTGCACCTCAAGCTTCCAGAAAAAGAAGAAGAAATCAAACAAAAAGCCCAGAGGAGACATGAAATTATAAAGCTCAGGGCAGAAATTAATGCAATGGAGACTAAAAAAACAATACAAAGAATTAATGAATCAAAGAGTTGGTTGTTTGAAAAAATAAATAAAATTGATAAACCCCTAGCTAACCTTATTAAAGGAAAGAAAACACTGAAATCCATACAATAAGGAATGAAGAGATGAAATCACTACAGATCCTACAGAAATTCAGAAGATCATCAGTACCTACTTTGAAAACCTTTACTCTTACAGGATAGAAAACACAGAGGAAATGGACAGATTTCTTAATACATATGAACTATCAAAGCTGAATGAAAAAGACATAAAAATCCTGATTGAAAATGTAATAAAAAACCTGCCAGTGAAGAAATCCCAGGTATTGACGGATTTACAGCTGAATTCTATAAGAAATTTAGAGAATATTTAACACCAACACTTCTCAAACTCTTTAAGGAAATTGAAAAGGAAGGAATTCTCCCCAACTCATTACTGGAGACAAGTATTATCCTGATACCAAAACCAGAGAGAGACCCAACCAAGAAAGAGAACTACAGGCCAATCTGCCTAATGAACACAGAGGCAAAAATTTTCAATAAAATACTAGCAAACAGAATGCAACAAATCATTAAGAAGATTATACACCGTGACCAAGTGAGATTCATCTCAGGAATGCAGCATTGGTTCAATATAATCAACTAATATAATACACCACATCAATAAAGCCAAAGACAAAAATCACATGATCATCTCAATTGATGCAGAAAAATCTTTTGATAAAGTCCAACACTTATTCATGACAAAAACCCTACAGAAAATTGACATAGATGGACTTGACCTCAGTCTGATGAAAGCCATCGATGACAACCCAACAGCTAATGTCATTATAAATGCTCAAAAACTGAAAGCATTCCCTTTAAAGTAAGGAACAAGACAAGGATGTCCACTGTCACCACTTCTATTCAACACAGTTCTGGAAATATTAGCCAAAGCAATTAGACAAGAGAGAGAAATAAGAGGAATAAGGATAGGAAAAGAAGAAGTGAAATTATCATTATTTGCTGATAACATGCTACTCTACATAGAATATCCCAAAAACTCCACCAAAAGGCTCATAGATTTAATAAGCAAATTCAGTAGCATATCTGGATACAAAACACTGAAAAATCAATAGCATTCCTGCACACAAATAACAAGCAGACTGAGAGAGAAATCAGTGAAACCATACCTTTCACAATAGCATCTAAAAAGTGAAATACTTAGGAATCAATCTAACAAAAGAAGTAAAGGATCTATACAGTGAAAATTACAGTACTCTGAAAAAAGGCATTGAAGAGATTTCAGAAAATGGAAAGATATTCCTTGCTCATGGATAGAAAGAACCAACATTGTGAAAATGGCCATACTCCCAAAATTGTTGTACAGATTCAATGCAATCCCCATTAAAATTCCACTAGTATACCTCACATGTCTAGAGAAAACGTTCCTAAAATTCATCTGAAACCAAAAGAGGCCTAGAATAGCAAAACCAATCCTGGAAAACAAAGGAAAGGTAGGAGACATCACAATCTCTGACTTGAAATTACACTACAAAGCTACTGTGATAAAATCAGCATGGTACTGGCAGAAAAACAGACCTGAAGATCAATAGAACAGGCTAGAAGATGCAGACACAGCTACAAACACACTCAGCCACCTAATCTTTGACAAAGGGGCTGAACATGTTCACTGGAAGAAAGATAGCCTCTTTAATAAATGGTGCTAGAAAAACTGGCTTTCCACAGGCTGAAGACTAAAACTAGACCCATGTCTATCACCATGCACTAAAGTCAAAATGGATCAAAGATCTAAACATCAAAACAGAAATACTGAATCTACTGGAAGAGAAAGTGGGTAAAAGTCTCAAAGACATAGGGGTGGACAGCGAATTCATGAACAAAACCAAACCGCATGGGAAATACTTCAAAGAATCAACAACTGGGATCTCATCTTACTGAAAAGTTTCTGCACATCAAAAGAAATCAGCACCAGAGTGAAGAGAAAACTCACAAATTGGGAAAAGATTTTATCCAACTGCCCCTCAGACAAAGGACTCCTATGTAGAACATACAAAGAATTTTTAAAACCTCAGGCCCCAAAAATTCAAAGACCCAATCCAAAAATGGGCATCTGAGATGAGCACACCTTCTCAGATGAAGAAACACTAATGCAAATAAATATAGGAAAAAATGTTCAACATCATTAGTCATTTGAGAAACACAAATTAAAACAACACTGAGATTTTACCTCAGCCCACAAAGAATGGCTATTATTAAGAAATCAACCAATGACAAATGCTGGAGAGGCTGTGGGGAAAAAGGAACTCTTCTCCACTGCTGGTGGCAGTGTCGACTGGTGAAGCCACTGTGGAAATCAGTCTGGAGATTCTTCACAAAACTAGAATTGGAAGTCCCACTTAACCCAGCTCTTCCCCTTCTGGGTATTTTTCCAGAAGAATTAAAAGCATCATACCACAGTGAGATATGTGCACCCATGTTTATAGCAGTACAACTTGTCATAGCTAAATCTTGGAAACAACCCAAATGCCCATCAGCTGAGGAGTGGATAAAAAAGCTGTGGTATTTCTATTTCTATACAATGGAGTAATACTTAGCTATAAAAAAGATACTCTCAAGGCTTTTATGGGTGGATGGTGTAACTGTACTGTTGGTGTCTGATGGTTTGTTGGGAATAGTTAATGTTTAAAAGTTTGGGATTTTTTTCTGACTATTTTGACCAAGTTTGCATGCTTGTATCTGGTAATCTGAGCAATTTATATGAAGACAACAATTTTCAGTATAACAACCAATGGTGAACTCCTACAATCCAGTCAGTGCCACTATGTACTGTCTCTAATTATTTTCTTATTCTCTTTAATGATTTGATCAATCTTCTATTCTTACATCTGGTAATCTGAGAAACTTTGTTGAAGATAACAATATGTAATATAACAACTACTATTAATACCTATCATTTGGTTTGAAGCCCTGTATCATTTCTAATGTCCTTGCTTTGTGTTGTTTGTATTGTTTTTGTTCTTTTTATTTTTGTACTATTTTCTTTGAAATAAAAAATTTTAAAAATTTTAAAAATTAAAAAAAAAGAATTTTTATTGCTAATATATTCCCTAGTGGTGCTAGTGATGTTATGGTAGAGTCCACACTTGGAAAACCACTACCCACCTTAACCACAATGCCATTAACAAATGGCAGACACTGAGTGAGAGTCTCAGTGGCAGATGTAACCCTCCAAGGAAAGGACAGGCTACTGCTGCCAGAATCCCTTTCTGAAGTTGAGGTCCGGTGAGTGATCTCTGTTTAGCTCCTGCCATCGTAATTGTAGACATAGGAGAATGGCAGGGCCACCATTATAAGGAAGAGCTCAGTGTTCAAACCTGGGTCCCACAGCAGCCCATTGGCTTTAAGCCGTAATCCAGTGTCAAGTTCCCTGAGTGGATGAAGGAAAGACTGTCACAGCAGATAGCCAGCAGTAGGAAAGCAAGCTAGAGAGCATGCTGAGGGGCTGGAGCTGGTGAACACAGAACCAGTTCCTGCCGTCAGAGGCCAGGTTCACCACGAGTTGCACAGTATTGGAAGGTCACACTGGAGCCCCATCCCCACCGTATGCAGATGTCTGCATCCAGCAGTGTTCTGGGGGCAGACTGCCACCTTGGACTTCCAGTATAAGCAGAGAAATGTCCTGTTTTGAAATGTGTTCCTCATTCTTAGGCTGTGGAAAAGACCCATGTGACTAAAAAGCAAAGCAACAGAGAATCTTTTTTTTTCACTTTGCAGTTTCCCTCCTTCTGGTCATTCCCTCATCTTTATTCCAGTGTGTGTGTGTGTGTGTGTGTGTGTGTGTGTGTGTGTGTTCCTTTTGCTATTTTCTTTTATTTTATGGAATAAATATAATTTTTTAAAAATGGCAGAAACAAATTCAACAGGAAGTCCTTGGTATCATCTAATACTAACACATAGTTTTTATTCAGCTTCCCTGGGTGTCTCAAAAATGTCTTTTACAAACAGGTCCTACTTCAGACAGAGGCTGCCCATTGCATTAACTTGCTATACCTCTTAAGTTTCTTTTCCATGTTCCCCAGACATATCAGTCTGTGCTTTAAATGTGCTTAACTTGGAGAAACCCAGTATAATCCCACACCAGCACTACAGCAAACAAGGCTTCTAGAGAAAAATCATTTTATGAGCATATTTTAATATTCTTACACTAGTTTTTTTCAAAAAATAATAGCACTCCCCTCTTCCAGAAAAATAAGACCTAGCCATAGAAGACTTAGCCTTACAAACTAGAAATCAAAATGGCAGCCCCAAGCAGCCTACCCTTGCCTCACCTGCCATCACTGTCCTGCTCGGTGGCTATTCTGCACAACTATGCTACTGCTTAGCCTAGTTTTGTCTGTTTGAGGCATCAACATCTTGTTTATAGTAATTAGGAAAGGGCTCTTACTGTGGTATAACAATATGCGGCATAGGGTGAGTCTTTATATCTTCAAAGTGACAACAAATGAAGAACTAAGCATGATTTAGTGCTCATTAATCTAACAGAATATACACAACAGACTATAAATAATTCATGGTACAGTGGATTTTGACTAAGACTTCTCTAGTCTCTTTATGGAAAACCATTGCTTTTTCATATTGCTATGAAGGCAGTCTCAGTTGAGGTCAAGTCTGACATGAAATCTACTTCATTTACCGCTCAGCTGTTGTGATCATGCCTGTTTATGGTCACGTGCCAAACTTTGCTGGTCTCAGTTGCAGAGAGAGTTGTATCAGAAATAGTACTAAGATAGGATGGAAATGATCAATTTCTGCATATGAAACTGATTGAATTTCCCTCTTAAGTACCAGATCTTTGTTATTACAACTAGGAAGGAAGCCTGATTTCTCTCATGTTCTACAAACTGCTCCCTGTTCAGGCTGCTTAGGTGCTGGCAATGCAGACATGAAAAAGACAAAACTCTGTAAGTGAAGAAATTTACAATTATACTGACTTAATTTCTACAGAACCCACCGACTGGTCTTTTCTTATCATGCACAGAAATCCAGTGATCCTTTTTCTGTACTATCCCTTTAGAGAAGAGCTCAGTGAGAAAATGAAAGGAGTTGCTATAGTAATCAGAAACATAACTCTTGTTTTCATTGGCACATCCAGTGGTTGACCAACTGTCTTGAGTATAAGATGAAAGAATAAGTTCTTTGACACTGCATAACCTAGGAAAGTAACAGTGAAGTTCTTCATGCTTCAAAAAAATCAATAGGAAAAATACAGTCAGTACTAAAAGCAGAAATTTTGCTGGCAGTTGTTTTACTTGGAACAGTCTACTGGTGTGACTACAAACTGTGCCAGGCACACACTTAGCGTATTATTTACTCTTTTAAGAATTTTATGAAATGCATTTTGTTAATCCTATTGTGCAGAGGTTATATAACTTGTGCTAGATCACAGCAGGAGAATTCAAATCCACTTTATGCCCTGATGCCTCCTACTTTACACTCATGCAATCAGTGAAGGAATCTGACCCCCACCATCCTGGTCTAAGCAGAGACCACTTTAAATCCATTCCCTCTGCCATGCTTTCACACCTGCTACAGAGGTATCATCATGGGTCAATAGGCTCCTGTGAGCACAGCTATATCCTGTAATTCGTAATCATCGCTCAGCCCTATTCTTGACAAACAACATGCAAATTCTTGTACATTCTCAAGCCTGGTCCCAGGTGGATAGCCACAACTTCTTTGTACTGGATTCTCTCCCAGAAAGTCCCACTGAGACTTTTCCCTTTGGGAGTACCCCCTCCTTCCTTTTTATGCTCATGACCCTATAAAGACCTTATAACCTGTATGAGAGTGCAGGTCTGGTCTCTAGTGCCAGAATGGTCCCTCTTAGGTTTGTTCTGAAATAAACTTGTCCTGTTGAGTTCATACCACTGCTTCTTTTTCTAACAATCAGAATAGAGAAATCACATACTTTGAGCAACTGTAATTTATTTAATTTTAACAAATCACAGTTTTACCAAAATATATTAAGTGCACACATATATACGTGGGTTACTATATGAGATTCCTTGCAACCTCTCAGAAAGTCAATACAGTATTATTACCTAAAGGGTGTAACATAGGGTTACAACAACCCATTCCATACTTTTCTGCCATAAATTTGTACTTTAGCATAATAGTAGCTTCTGTATGTCTCAGCAGCTCCACCTGGGGGATACAAGAAGCAATCCTTGTATTTGCCCACTTGGTATAAGGGCAAGGTATGTGCACTTGTGCAAAAGTGTCAAACTGAGATTTTTACCCACATAATGCTCCTCAGACTTTGCATATGTTTGCCTGAACATTGTGGGGCATAAAATACACCCACGTCATTCTTCTGGTAAGTAAAACATGTATTTTGCCACAGTGGAAAGTGGGTGCAGCTCACAGTGCTGGCCATAGGGTCGGCAGGAAGCTGTCTGTACATTCACCCACTTGAGTGACAAGGTATGTGCAGCAGCTCCAAAGCAGCAACAGATGTGCATTTAGGGTTTGTTTTCAAAAAAGTTTGATTTTTCTGATGGAAGTAGCCCAATTCAGTACAATAGCGCATGAAAAACCAGATCTGCAAGTCTTGCAGGAGGTGGAAAATGAATCATCCATCAGGTGACTCACGCGTAAATGATGGTGCTGGCCGTGTGAGCCAAAGTTCCTGTGGCACTGAAATGGAGCAAGAACCCAGGGGTGCAGACACGGGGAATGGAGACCTTCCTGATTCAGGTGACAAAGAAAACAGCAACGTTAGTACATATTTGACCAGTCAAAATGGTACAAAGTGGAAGGGAAGGCAATGGTGCTCCTTTGTTTCTAACTGTACTAAAACCTTAACAAGACTGAAGCCTGAGATGGTAACTTTTTACAACAAAGCCAAAGGTAGGGTAGATACTGTTGATGAGTTATGCAGGTATTATGACGTCACTTGAAACACAAGGTATCAGCCAATGGCTCTGTTTTACTTAATCCTATACATGTGTAGCATAAATAGTTTACAAAGAAAATAACAAGCACAAAATATCACAGAGAAATTTTCTGAGAAGATTGGGTCTGGAGCTCGTAAGAGATCATTTACAGCAGAGGAAAAACAAGTGGTTTCTGCCCAGGGAACTATGCAAAAATACTGTAGAGCATACTGGTGAGCCGACAGGTGACTAGGCAGGTGCAGCATCACAAAAGACCTACTACAACAACAGGAAAACAAAAAAGATGTCAACTGTACCCTACAGAAAAGGACAGAAAAGCAAAACATGCAGGCTTTCATGCAACATGCAGTTGTCATGTGTGAAGCCTGTCTCAGGTGTGACAATTGAAGCAAAGATTATTTCTGTAATAGATCTGTTTTTATTTACATTGCAGTTCACATAGGTTTTTATTTCTGAAGTTGTCTTTCAGGTTTTGTAAGCAAGTAAACAGCTGATGTGAAAATGTTAATGTCTATTCTAAGTACTCATTATACATTTGATATTTTATGTTAAAGATACCTTATTTTTCTGATAAGTACACAGCGTACAATCTAGCAGGAAGCTCCTGACAAAAGGGAAAAAGAGGTGACAAGAAAGGCCTGCCACACTGGAAAGGAAAGTGAAGCACTTATCCTGTCAGTGTGAGACGTGTGCATGAGACATGCAGTTAGCTGTCAGTGTGAAGACTGCCCTGGGTTTGCAGCAAAGTTTATTTTACTTTTCCTTTTAGCAAAGTTTATTTTTGCTGTAGCGTTCTATTGGTACTTTCATTGCAGCTCACATAGGAATTTATTTCTGATGTTATCTTTTAGGTGTTGTAAGCAAGTATGCAACTGATGTGAAAATGTTGATGCTTTTTTCCAAATATGCAATACATATTAAGGATTTAATACATTATTTATCTATATATTCATGTTAACTACACTGGGTACAATATAATAATAACCTCCTGACAAAACAGCAAGATCAGCAAGATGTCAAGTATGTCCTACAAAAAGGCCAGGAATGCAAAACACATGTGCTGTCAGTTTAAGTAGTCTGTGTACACGGATCACACTGCCATCACGTGTGAAGACTGCCTTAGGTGCCATAACTGAGGCAAAGTCCATTTTTGTTGCAGGGTTCTACTGGTATTTTCACTGTAGGAATTAATTTTGGGTGTTATTTTTAGAACTTTTACACCGAAAACAGTTGATGTTGAAAATTTTGATGCTTTTTTATAAACACTCAGTAAATATTAAAAATTCAGTACTTTGTTTTTTAGTTTTTCCTGTTAAGCAGTCATTACTTAATACAATAAAACTCATAAAATAAAATTAATAATGTTCTAAAGAATAAAAGTGGGTTTTATTTACCCACATCAATGCACCTTTAAGACAAAATTGGCATTTTGCCCCACATTAATCATATGTCGCTTTTTAAAAATAACAAATCGTCTATTATTTCTTTATAGATGGCTAAGTTACTTAGAAAGATTACAGGCAGCTACACGGGGCTGGGCCACCCGGAGGTCAGTGCAAAGGCAACCGTGGGGGGTGCCCTTGTTGAAGGCCAGGCCTCAGGACAAAGTGCAATGACAGTGTCCATGTACTTCCCCAGGGATGAAGAGCAGTCAGTGATATTCTAAACAGCCATGTAGGTCAAAATGGGTTGTTTTCATCGCTATTTTCTTTTATTTATTTATTTATTTTTTTTGTGGTACTGGGGATCGAACTCAGGACCCTGCGCTTGCTAGGCAAGCGCTTATTCCCCTGAGCTATATCCCCAGCCCCTTCATCGCTATTTTAAATAGCCATGGAGGTCCACATGCTCAGGTTTGTTTGCTCACACTTACCCAATCAATTATTTTAGTGAAAAGGCAAAAGGCTTTCTTCAAAGCTAGCTCCATGGAAAACAAAGGGCTTTACCACCCAGATTATCCTGTCACCTGGATAGGTGTGTTAGGCTTTCATGTAAGGAGCAGTGCAGGGAGGGAATTCAATGAGAGAGCAGACGTCTAGGCTGGTTTCACCCCTTCTGAACTGGGCCTGTCCCACCCTTGCCTATGGAAATGAAATTGTACTTTCACCTCCTGGTGCCAGTATCAGCCCATTCTGTCCATTCACCTTGGCTGAAGAGAGGTAAGAGGGGCCTTATGCCGTAGCCCTCAGGCAGTTTGGAGAAACCACTTAAAGTTCCATATTGCTGCGCTAGTGTTACAACACAACAGACAGCAACTGAGTGATACACTCCCATGTGGAGTTTGTAAAACTGCCACTGCCTTTCAAAACAGAAATTGGAAATTGTTCAAATGTCCTCAAAGTGTAAGTTTTCACATCACTTTTTAAAGATATATCAATGTATTTTATCTCTCTAAGCAAAGTATACTTATTTCTTTTTTTCTCAGTATTAAAAATAAAATCTAATAGCACTACTATGCAGTAACAAGTCTGAAAGAAAAGCAGTGAGTAGCAAAGACAATGAGAACTTACTCTGTCCCTATGGGAATTTCTGCCTGTGATTACAAAACAAAAAGTATCTGCTTATCTGCTTTAAATTGAGAGTGGGGACCACCTGTCACCATATGCTTTGCTGTGGGTTATGATCAAGTAAGTACTCTTCAAAAATAACATTGATCCTGCAATAGTGTTAGTGGGTACATCACCAAGCAAATAAAACAAGTAATAATACAAGAGCACTTGATTTTGAAGGGTCTGATCTAATGGAGAAGCCACCAAGGCAAGGAACTGTGGGGCATTCGCCCATCCAATACTTATCTGCTGATGAAATGCCAGGTTCTGTGATAAACCTCAGAGGCAAACTGGTGAAACACTATGTGACTCCTGCTGCCCATGGACTGGTGAGACTGTCACACACTGACAGACAGGTAAATAAACAATTTCAACAAAGTATTTTATTTATTTATTTATTTATTTATTTATTTATATTATTATTATTTTTTTTTTTTGCAGTACTGGGGATCGAACTCAGGACCCTGCACTTGCTAGGCAGGTGCTTATTCCACTGAGCTATATCCCCAGCTTCAACAAAGTATTTTAAAAAGAAGAATCACAATACACCACCTGAAAATATAGAAAAAGATATGCTTCCCTCTAACCAGGGAGGTTGAAGAATTCACAAAACCAGTGACATTTGTACTAGGTCTTCACAGACGAACAGAAATTCATCATGGAAACATCATATGCAAACACACAGAAGCAGAGGAAGGTGGGGTGGAATTGCAAAGGTAGTATAAGATACATGTAAAATAACATTTTCCACTTTGATTGGCAGAAATACTCACTTTGGCAGCACATATATACTAAAACTGATGGGCATAAAAGAGGGGCTTCTTTTAATTGTCATTTCCCTAATCGCTTGTGAGGCTATACATATTTTCACAGACTTTCTCATAAGTAAATTGACTATCTTCTCTGCTGATTGTTTCTCTTCTAGGTATTTTGCCTTTTCTTTGTTAATTTATATGAGTTCCTTAAATACTTTGGATGCTAATTCTTTGTTAATCATAAGTGCTACAAACATCTCCCATTTTTTTAGTAATTCTTAAAATATAATTTGTTGTAGTCAAATAATTTTATTTTAATACAGACAAATTCACCAACAATCTTCTTTAAGGTTTGTGTTTTTAAGGAATCTTTTCCTAATCCTTATGTATCTTTCTCTAAATGCTGTGAAGTTTTCAGACTTCAGTTCTAAGTCCACCTAAAATAGATTTATCTTTTTTCCAAATAGACAACCAACTATTTCAGCACCATTCACTGAATAATTTATCCTCTCCCATGACAAATAATATCCTCTCCCCCTACAAATTTCAGGCAGTATAATGTGATGTCTGCTGTTGCAGGTGAGATTCCTGGGGAAACAGACTCTGAGAAGAGATGTCCATGCAAAGGTAGAGTGGGAAGCGTTGCTGGGAACACCTGTTGGTCAGTGGGTGAGGCAGGCTGAGAGGAGATGGAGATGCAGGAGAGGCCTCAGCTGATGCAGCAGGGCTTTGAGGCTGGGGTAATCCTTCAGAGATGTCTAACATGCAGCAGGAGTGCTGGGCTTTTGTACCCTCATACACAGGACCAGTCTTTGGACAGAGGTGTAACCCAGGTACTTTTGAATTAGCATTCAAATATTTCAGGAATTCATGGAAATTAATAAGGAAGAGGTCACTTCCTTTTGCAGAGGGTAGTACCTAGGGATGATTTCAGGGGCAAGGCATCAACTGGTCACACTTCCAGCAGCTGAGGGAACAGGGCCTGGTCCTGGATGGGAGGGTGTGTGTGACACATAGAACACCCCGTACACGGCTTCAGTCATGTGTCTGTTACCACTCTGGGTTTTAGGTTCACTATTCTATTGGATTTCTTTCTCTAAGAAATAATTCTCAGATAACTTGTCATCTTGGTTCCCCCCTCGCTATATTCTAACTCACTAAATAGTGCCTTTCAAATACATACCTATACCTACATCAAAACTTCAGACTCATCACACATTTTTGGGTACAAGAGCACATTTTCTCTCTTGATATACATATCTAATACTAATGTAATTTTTTTCCAGTAGTGACATTATCCAAATGGCTCAAAATCAATATGTTGTCTACTAAAACTGAAATCAAGATCTCCTATATCCTTCACTTGTAAGGTGATATTTTAATCTCCACATAGGATGTTTTCATTATCCTCTTGATTTTCATTATGTTCCATTTAGCTGAGGCAGAATTTAACAAGCTATGATTCTGTCATCTTAACACCTCTCTGTATTTTGGCTTTTCTCTAAATTTGATCAAGGATGCCAACAAGATGCTGAAAGGAAAAGGTCTGAGCATGACAGAGAAGGGTGATGGGTCTTGTAGCATGCCAGTGATACCTGTCTACATTTGTGACACAGATCCATTAATCAACCATCTGAGTCTGAGTACTCAACTGGCTGCATATCCAGCAGTTTATTTTTTCTTTGTTTTAAATTTATTTTAAAAATAAAGAAAACATTAACAAACAGATGTCTATTTACAAAATAGCATAAGAACAATACAAACAATACAGAGTTACAAAGTGGTAGGAAATTAACAATGGTTGTTGTATTATGTATTAATATCTTCAAAGTGGTTTCTCAGGAAAACAAATAGACACATGCAATAGTGATCAAACCAGTAATCATTAACCGTTCCTTTCAGTAAACCAACAGAAGACAGCAGTACCACTGTTAGCTATCCTGTATATATATACATACATAATTTCCTCTTTTTTCCCTTCTCTTTTTCCACATCCCAGTTGCCCTTTACTTTTGAGCATTTTCCTTTCATTTCACAATGTCTATCATACCTCCTAGTTTTTATTCACTCTTTCAGATTCTTACAATAGTGAGACAGTACATTGCTTACACTGATTTATTTCACTTATGAGTATGGTCTCTAGTTGTGACCATTTACCTATAAAAGCCTCAAGTTTATCTTTCTTTATAGCTGAGTAATATTCTACTATATAAAAGTGCCACAATGTTTTTATACAATCCTCAGTGGATGGACATTTGGGTTGCTTCCACAATTTAGCAATTACAAATTGTGCCACTGTGAACATGGGTGCACATATATGGCTGTGATATGATGTTTTCAGATCTTCGGGGAAAATAGCTGGGTCGAATGGGACCTCTAGACCTAGTCTGCTGAGGAATCTCCAAATTGCTCTCCACAGTGGTTTCACCAGTCTGCATTCCCACCAGCAGTGCAGAAGAGTTCCTATTAGATCCAGCAGTTTAATACAGTGATTTTTTTCAGCCACCCAGGGAAGGATCCTTGACTTAGTTTTTTCCCTTAGGAGCAGGTTCAATCAAATTCACCCATGTGACTCTGCAGAATTTCAGAATCAATTCTTCAAGCAGAGTAACACCAAGACATACTCTTAATTCTTACCCATTTTCATTTGATTATCTTTTCACTACTGGCAGAATAATCTGCCTTGATACACAAAAACAATAAAGCTATTTCCCCTTTACTGCCATCCCTACCAGGAAGGGATCACAGTAAAACATGCTACTGGCAGATGAGAAAACAAGTTAGCTTCCAAAGCTGTAACCTGCAGACTCTAAGTTCGTCTAGGTTTGGGCCTCTTTGACACAGAGACTATTATTGGACTCAGTATAACTGAAAGGTGATCACTCTTTTTGAAGCTGTCTTTTGTGATCATAATAATTCTTAATACTGTTTCATTTGACTCATAACAAGTCTGAAAAGAGTGATGTTATTAACCCTTTATTAACCATGAGCATTAGAGGGGTCATATGTAGCTCAATGACATATTGGTGGAGGTAGGACTTTCAACTAAGATTTTTCTGATTTTAAGATAGGGCTTCCTCCTCGGTCCAGATAAACTACATAGTTCTGTAAATTGTGATCTCCTTAGCATTCAAATGAAAGAGCTGTCAAAGGGGGAGTTCTCAAAGGATATCCTGCACCCTATCTCTCAAAGGAAAAGCTGAGCAAAAGGTTTAAGGACATGATTTTTCTCTAATTATACGGAGGTTAAGATTTGGCAGCTCCTTTGGCAAAGACTGCAGTAAATGTGTTACGGTTTGTGTCTGGATGTCCCCCAGAGCATCCTGCAGTCATGGGGTGGGCTTCTAGGGTTTATGATTGATTCATGACTCAATGCTGGGGTTATGGGTGCGAGGGCCACACCTGCCCTGGGGCGGGTAGTTTGCATACAATGCAAGGGAGGGAGAGAGGCTGTCTGAAGCTGCTCCTCCCTTTTGCTCCTGTTGGTTTTGCTGTTTTCTGCCACCATGAACTGCTGCCCTCTGCCATGTGCCACTCTGCTTTGGAGCCAGCCAAGTATGGACTGAAATCTCCACAAACTGTGAGCTAAATAAGCCTTTCTTTCCTTAATTTTGGGCGTCAGGTATTTTGTCTCAGCAAGGAGAGAAAAGTAACCAAGCCAACATGCTTTCCTGACTTTTTGTGAGATTAGTTATACATTATTATATAATTTTTCAAGATATTTGCTCTCAAAGGAACTAGAAAAATGGCAATGAAATAGTAGCAATGCTGTTTAGAATAAAGCTGCACATATGTGGTTATAACATCTTAACTTTTAGTAGATACAATTCATTATAATTCAGCCAATATTTGCTGATAACATCAAGCTGGTTATGAAAGCTGCATAGTAGAAAACCAACACTAAAGTACAATCTGGAGGAGCAGCTTCTTGGCCTGCACACACAGCTGGCACTGGGCATTCACATTTTATTTGAAGACATCTGTATTGAGGCCAGAAGGGGTGTATTATGATTAACTGTTTTTTTAAAAAGCCTCTACAATCATGGCAAGAAATCTTACGAAGATGTTCAAGAACATTCTTCCTTGCTGTATAAAAGCAATGCATAAAATTGACTGGGAATAAGCTAATTTTAAAAAGCAAAATACTTATTTATATTTTTAAGAGAGTGGTTCCTTAAATCTCCTAAATCCTATAAAAATTATTCATAATAATTACAGAAATAGATAGGTGAGATCTGAATATCTGCCAAGGGTAAACCATCAATATCATTACTTTTTTATTAGTACATGTTTGCAATACATGATTGCATTCATTGTGGGGAGTTTGTACATGTCACCCCCTTCTCTGCCACTCCCTCCATTTCTTGGCCTCTTCCCATTTGCAAAAGACTATCTCTCAGTTTCCTATTAGCTCTCTTTTATTACGCTTTTTATTTAGACTTTGGGTTTTTCATCATTTGCTTTTATAAAAATATTTCAGCTTAAAAGATCTTGAATTCATTTAACATTACTATATGTTGATACAATAATTTATGCTTTTACCTTGTTTCCAATAAAGTGGTTAAACATGGACCTCTCTGCCTTCACCCTCTAAATTTCTACTTCAGTAGGTTGGGCCCAAGAAAACAGTATTCTAACAAGTTTCTAGTTGTGGGGCTGGAGGTACAGCTCAGTGGGGTAAGTGCTTGCCGCTAAGCACTAAGGCCCTGAGTTCGATCCCCGGTCCCGGAAAAAAAAAAAAAAAGAAAGAAAAAAAGGGAACGGATGTTTCCTTCTTTCGTTGGGCTGGGGATATAGCTCAGTGGAATAAGCGCCTGCCTAGCAAGCGCAGGGTCTGGAGTTCGATCCCCAGTACCGCCAAAAAAAAAACAAAACAAAACAAAAAAAAAAACAAGTTTCTAGTTGTGGATAATGATACTGTTGTCTAGGGACCACACTTTGATAACCACTGCTCTCCACCAGGGTGACTCTCCCACAAGCTAGAATTTCCCACAATCACCTCTCCTTTACCACTGGTAAATCTCTTGTACACAATAAACAAAAACATTCATTCAATAACTATTAAACCAGTAGTTACATTTTAGTTATTAAATAGTGATACTATCTGCATCACAAATACACAGTATAGTCTCTGCTTCCACAGAGCTCAAATTCTAAAGATATGTAGCCAAATAATTATGATGTTATTTGGTTTTTAAAAATCACATATAGGGCCGGGGATGTAGTTCAGTGACACGGTACTTGTCTGGTAAGCACAAGGCCCTGAGTTTGATTCCTGACACCAAAAAAAAAAAAAAAAATCATGTATAAAATTCTATACATATACAGAAGGAAAAGTGTTCATTCTATGAGAGAAATCAGAAAGCTTTATAATAGATAACCTTTAGGATTTTTTGTAAAAACTTTCTCATATTGAAATTTAGACTAACAGAAAAAAGTTTTAAATAGTTTCCTATAATCTTTACCCAGCTTCCTAATGTTACGCAAAGACTGTGATGATAAATACCCAACCAAAGTTAGGATCAATTTTGAAAGCTGCATAGGAATTTATTCCGTTATCCTGTTAGGTACCTGAGGATTCTTTTGTTCAATATGGATGGAAAGCTCCAATCGGCAAAGTGCTATCCTCTCGAGGTTCGGCAGTCTCAGCTTTGAGTGCCAGTGGCTATCAGCCCTTAGTGCCAAGCTCCGAGCCTTGAGTGCCAGCACAGATTCCCTGTTAATGTCATAGCTCTTGGTATTCTAGTTCTTAGTGACACGGCCCCCACTGCAGTTTTTAGTCACCCCTAGTAGCTCCACTGAGCCAAGGCTTATAGGCCCCTTGGCAGCTTTCTAGAGCAGTACCTCCATTTTTTGCCGTCTCTAGGGTGCCCCAACCCTGGAGGCTCCACTTCTGCGTCTCCCTCCTTTCCTAATGGTCTCAGGCTCCAGCTCAGGCCTCAGGCATCTCCTCTACCTGTGGCCTCATGCACATGGCCTTGGCCTCCGCCTCCTCTTTCACCACTGTCTCTAGGCCTGCATCCTTGGGTTACCATTTAACTTCAATCTCAAGCTTCTCTGTAGTGGGCTTTGGACTCTGGCCTTCAGTCTCTATTGCCACTGTCATTCTCTGGAAGTTCAGGGTTCATAACCCCTAATGTTACCAAGTGGTTTTAAGTACCACCCACTCGGGCCATGTCATCTAGAATAAAGATCATGAGTAGGGAGCAAGCTCAGGGCAGCAAAGCATTTATTCAAAGCTGTGCTGCAGCACAGGGGGCAGAGAGCTGGAGGGAGCTCTCCTTCTCCTACTGCTACACTGACTGAGGAGTGTAAGGGAGCTAGTAGTACAGAGGAAGAGTTACCCTTGCCAGTGCAAGCCCCTGCTTTGCTGACTAGCTGTATCCACAGTGGCCATAGGTGGAGCCATCATGGGCAGGTCCATGTTTTCAGGTCTAGTGCAGGCAGAGACTGCATCTTCTGCAGCAGATGCACAGCACCGAAGACGGTCTCAGTTATCATGACCAAAGCGTGGCAGGCAGTTCTTGACCTTGCACAAAAATGGCTGGGCTATAAACTTCTGACTTTTATGGCACCTCTAGGAAGAGTTACAGTGTTGATTATTGTCCACTGGTTAAGGGACCTTGGGGAATATCACTAATGGACCTGGTTGCCTCCCTAATCTTTGTCATTAGGTACAAGTTTTTGGCTGCCCCTTAGGTAGAAGCAGTCCCTGGAGCATGGGAGGGATGTGGTAGCCATCAATCAGGTCACTCTGCTTCATTGTTATCAAGGGAAAAGGAAGGGTCAAGCCCTTTTCCTATCTCAATCCCATGTAGAGAAATAATGTATAAATGAAATCATTGAAACATTTGTTACTAAAACTAGTATTTAAATATTTTAGGAGAATTATGTGCTAGACTCTGTGCCAAGTCATTGATATACCATAGATATACCATAGATAGATATAGATATATATGTATGTAGATGTTACACCTCCTATTTAGAGGAAATTGAGGCCATCCTAATCTTTTGGTAGATAGTAGAGCTGGTATTTGATGCTAAAATGTTCAACTTTAATAAAGTATTACATCAGTATACTCTGATGAGTGTGATCCAGAAGTGAAGGACAACCTACAATGGATACAGATGGTTATATACCTGGGAAAGTTGTAAGGACAGAATTCTGACACTAGCAGCAGAAGACAGAACCAGAGAGGAGATGCACAGGCATAGCCAACGGAGTAGGCGGAATGCTAAGACAGCCCAAGATTTTTATCGCCTAGTGACATACTGTGATGGCTTATATCTAGATGTGCCCCCAAAGCCTCATGTGCTCATAGGTGGGGCTTTTCAGAGCTGCTTAGATCTAGACTATATGACACTGGGATTAAGGATGTGTGGTACTAACTTAGTCTGGCTGATTGGGTCAGCATATTCCCAGGTGTGGATGATGGGTAGCCCACCCTGGTGTCTTGGTTACTTTTCTCTCGTTGCTGAGACAAAATACCCAACGCCCAAAATGAAGGAAGGAAAGGTTTATTTAGCTTACAGTTTGTGGAGGTTTCAGTCCATACTTGGCTGGTTCTGAGGCAGAGTGGCACATGGCAGAGGGTAACAGTTCATGGCAGCAGAGCACAGAAAAACAACCAGCAAAAGGGAGGAATGGCTGCAAGTAGCCTCTTCTCTTTCGTTACATTGTAAACAGGCTACCCCCACCCAAGGGGCATGTAGATCTCACACAAGGTTCATGCCCTCCTCTTCCACAGGCTCAGGATGTGTACAAAGTAAGCACCCTGGCTTCCCACTGAATCACTCAGCCAAACCTCTAGACTCCCCAAGTTGACACAATGTATCAACCATAACACCTGAGTACGAGTGGCACCAATCAATAGGTACATAGTCTGGATAGACTGTAAGAGGAAAAGAGGAAAGCAGGGTTGCTGCTTACTACTGCTGGCTTTTACCTGCCATATCATGAACGTTTCTTTGCTGTGATAGCCTTTTGCCATGACTCCCTGCCTTGGAGCAAGCTGACCATGGACTGAAACCTCTACAAACTGTGAATGAAATAAACATTTCCTCCTTTAACTTGTGAGTGTCAGTTATTTTTGTTTCAGCAGTGATAAAGTAACTAAGATAAATGGCCAATATAATCCATACTCTTTCAGTGAGAGCTTGTAAATATGGTGGCCTATCATGTCTGTGATTTGCTTATGTTATCAAGGAAGGGAAAAAAAATTTTGAAGATTCCTTATCAAGGTCCCTGGTGATCTCACATCACTCCACTAGTTTTAGGTCTCAAATTTTTATACCATTATCTAGGTCTTTTCATTCTGTTCCTTGCCTTGAGCTCTGCTTCCGTTCTTAGAAATCTGTCCCATTACCCATCTGAATAGATCTCATTCTGCTAGGTAATCACAAGAGCTTTATAAGCAAGTGAAAATAATGACCAAGAATGAGTTTTGTGTGTGGCTCTTAGAAATCTATCAGATGGCCTCCATTTATATTTACCTGGTACATGTTTTCTTATACAATGCTTTCTTTTCACACATAGGGCAAACTCCAAAAGTGGGTGGTAGGCATCCAGCAAGTAGGACTTACAAGCCCCTCCCCTTCCCTGAGTCACAGTCTGGGAGAGTTCAGGTGCCTGCCCCACCTTCTAGTTCACCAGCATAAGGTGTGTATCAGTGAGAACGTGTTGGCCTTTAATCTTGCATAATGTAACACAATTAATTTGTGACCAGTGAAGTAAATGAAATGTTAAACTGTCTCTGGCTTTCATTTCAAATTTGTTCACTTGGCTACCCCTCAAGGACTACCTTTGACAACAAGGAGGTCAAGTCTCATTTTAAAACTTAAGAAGATCCATTCAGGTTAAGTTGCTTGTGTGGTAAATTTATTTTAAATAATAGTTTCACTGTTCACGAAGAGACTTGGCACTGAGTACCCAGATTTCATTTTATTTCACTACCATCTGCTTGATACATTCAGATTCCTAAACCCAGGCAGGGATGACAAGTTTTAAGGCTGGTTCCAAAAAAAAATTACATATTTGATCAGGATTTATAGCAGTATCTAACATTGACAGTAATCACACAGTATGGCATAAAACTGGTTTCATTATGTTTAACGTAGAATAAATGGGAAAACTTCCCCCTCCTACTGGTCTGCAGATAAGTTCTCTCATCACCATTCATCCATCTACAAACTCACTCATTCACTCAATGAAACACCTATTGAGTACGGGCTAAGTGTCAGTTACTAAAACTGATTTCAGGGATGTGTGATCCCAATTCTGTCTTTGAGGAGCACTCTTTAAAAAATAAAGCTTTGTTCCAATTCTGCTGTGCTGTGTCACCTGCAGAGCAGATTCCCAGGGATGACAGGATGCAGAAACAGAACAAGGGCAAGCCCTCTGGTCAAAAGCGTTTCTAGCTGTGCTGAGCACTTCTGAAAGGCAGTACGCCGCTCACAGTCACTGCCTCATCACATCACTAGAAAACAGAAGTTTGTTTTTAATTAAATTCAAAAACCACAATGTTTTTTCAAATTAGTATATTCTGGCTACCATTCAAGGAGCTGCAGGTCATCCACCCAAAGTACAAGCTTGGAGAGACCACAGTGGTGGAATAGAAAATATCAGTAAAATAGAACTTTTCTGATAACTGGAACCAAGATGCCTGGAGAACAACAATTTTGTGAAGAAAAAAAAGGAAGTAGATTTCCAGGAATTGGGAGAGAGCTAACAGGAAAACTAGAAACTACAGAGAAGCTGGAAAAATGGAGAACACAGAGAAAAGAATGAAGCAATCTAGCAGGCTCACTCCATCTTCAGGGGGGTGGGACCAGTACACTAACAGAAGGTAAGCCCAGAGAGGCTTAGCACCACCAGGACAAACAACAACCCAGCCAGCGGCACTAACCCCAAGAAAAGCCTACTGCTATTTTAAACTGTAAAACCAGCATGACATTTTACACTGAAAGTGGCTTTTCCACAAGGAAGATAGAATTGGCAAAATCCACTGTAATATCAATCACATTTGAGACAGTTTAATCGAGGGTCATTTGGGGAAGTTCATTGAGACTGAGCAACAGAATAATACTCCAGAGTTTCTGCTGTCACCCTACCACAGAGACTGGGTAAAAGATGGCCACAACAGACAGCTATAAAGAGGGCAGATGCTAGATATAGACCCACTGAGAAGTTTAAACTCAGGGCAGCAAGGGCATGAGGGCCCCATGCTCCATGGTGAGAAACCAGGACAGATGTGTGTTTCTTCAGAGTGGGCTAGGTCTGAAAGTACTGGCTCTAAATGCAACAGACTGTTTGATCCCCCTTCCTCCACCAAAGGTCTTTTTGTTTTCCTCATCTACCAGTGCGACAAAGCCCAAAGCCCATGGCCTGACACAATTGCCATAGTCTGGTGTATATAGACAGAGGGGCTTCTGGAGAGGGGGACACTTCCCAACACCACATGCCATCAAGCTAGGCAGAGAAAACTGTGACCAGGTGCACCAAGAGACACTGAAACTGAAAGCTGAGTTACTGAAATGACTACAGCGGTAAGGTGGACACCATTGACTATGCCCAGTTGGAAAGATGGAGTAGGATTCAGCATTCACATGCAGAAATTTGAGTGTAGAAGCAAAATAGGTCTTAGCAGTGATTCACTATGATCCCCATATCTCCTGGATTCCAAGACTGCAGACTCTGGAAAGAAACCAACTACTGTTGTTATTGCCAGCACGGCACAGCTGCTGCTATTAATTGATTTTCTCTGTATGCCAACATCTGCATTGTCTTTGTGTCATTAAAAATACTGTTGTCTATTCCTGGAGAACTGAGTGCTGGGGCCATAACACTGTACCCTCTTCTCCTAGTTAACAGGGGTGGCTGGATCGTGGGACAGAGGCAATGGCCCATAGTTCGTCAAGCCCAAGTGCATCCCTGAAAAACAAACACTAACTAAAGAGATCTCCACACTAGCAAGAAAGCTTTTACAATATAATTAACCCACAACCTCAGCACACACACAAAAGATGGATGCACGAGTAGACAAGGCAACATAATGCCACCCCAGTCTCCCAACTCTCACAAAGCCGACCCATGGGGCATCAATGGGGAGCAAACCAAATGCCTCAAAGCAGAACTATTTGAAACAATAAAGGAGTAGGTTAAAAAAAAACAGTTCAAGAAGGTGCTTAGAGAGCTCACAGAAAATATACCTAAACAGATAACACACTTAATAAACAAAGTAATCAAGGAGTTTACAGAAGACATTAATACAAATCTAGCTGAGAGAAACAGTGATACAAAACAAGAATGTCCAGCATAAAAAAGAGCAAAGGTCCATGAAAAGGAACCAAACAGAAATCCAGATTAAAAATTCTATTAAAAGTATGGGCAGTGGAAGTGACAAACGTGAGGACAGAGTGTCAGAATTGAAAGATACAGCTGCTACAGGGGATCATACACTCAGTGATACCTTACAGACAAGAGAACGTGAAAATTGTTTAGTTGCTGTATGATATAAAGAAGACTAATCTAAGACTAAGTGGAAATAGCACAAATGGCTTAAAGAATCTGTTTACTGAAATAATAATAAAAAATTTCAAATGTTGTGAAAGAATTTATCATGCAGATAAGTGAGGCATACAGATAAGTGACCCTAAATAGTCATGATCAGAAAAGAACTTCTCCAAAAGACCTTACAGTCAAAATCCCAAGAGTCAGACTCTTAAAAGCTACTAGAGAAAATTAACTAATCATTTATAAAAGTAAACACATTATAATTACAACAGACTTTTCAACACAAATATTAAACGCCAGGAGAAATTGGAGTGAAGTTTCAAGCTCTGAAAGAAAATAACTTCCAGCTAAGACTGAGATAACCTGCAAAGCTATCTTTCAAAACTGAGAGAGAAAAAAATTTTATCCATTATAAAAAGCATTACAAAAATTCACAACCAGCAATCCAGCACTCCAAAAAATTCTCAAGAATATACCTAGAAAGAGATAATAAAGCCAACAATGCCAAAAAGTCTAATAGAATGAACATACCAGGCAGAAAAAGCAGTTACTAGAAGGGGAAAAATCCAATGACAGAATACTTCAATAACTCTCAATGTGAATGATCTTAATTCCTCAATCAAAAGACACAGGTTTGCAGGTTCGATCAAAAATCAAAGCCCAACACTATACTTTATACACTAAAAATATTAAATCCAAAAAGAAATTCATAGTCTAAAACATTAAAGCTTGGAAAAGAGTCATATTTCATCTAGCAGGAACTCAAAAGCAAGCAGTACAAAGTTAATTTTAAGCCATAATTGATCAGAAGAGGCAAAGAAGGCTACACATTGTGTAAGGGAACAATTCAAAGGAAGGGATAACAATGATAAACAAATATGCATTGAACACTGGCACACCCATCTTCATAGAACAAATACTACTGGATATACATTATCAGACAAACATCAACACAATTATACCCCATCATTACAAATAGGCACATCAATCAGATAAAAAAAATCAACATAGAAATATCAGAATTAAACAAAATCTTTGACCAAATAGACTCAGTAGATATTTACAGAGTGTTCCACCCAACACTAGAATACATATTCTTCTCAGAAACACAGAGAATTTTCTCCAAAACTGACCATATACTAGGCCAAAAAACATGCTTATGTATGTTAAAGAGCCGAAGTTATTCCACACATATTAATCAGATCATAGTGCAATGAAACTATAAATCAATGGCAAAAGAAAGCATGCAAACACATGGAAATTAATACACCCAAGTAATCAGTGGATCACAGAAGGAATCAAGAGAGTTTTTCCTAGAAAATCAAATGATATTGCCAGTATAACATCTCAAAACCAATGGGACACAGTTAAAGCCATTCAAAGAGGAAAGTTTATACCTGTGAATGCCCACAAAAGAAAAACAGAGCAAGGTCAATTAAATAACCTAATGATGCCCCTGAAGGTCCTGGAAAAACAAGAACAATCCAAGTCCAAAGCTAATACAAGGCAATAAATTATAAAGATTAGAGAAATAAATTATAAAGATCAATGAAATTAGGCATTAAAAAACAGTACAAAAGATCAGTGAACTGCAAAACTGGTTCTTTGAAAGAATAAACAAAACAGACAAACCTATAGCCAATCTTATCCCTTCCAAAACAGGGAAGAAAAGACCCAAATCAATACAAGTAGGAACGAAAAGGGTGAAATCACAATGTTCAACAATGAAATCCACTACTTGGAAAACCTGTACTCAAACAAATTAGAGAATTGAGAATCCAGAATGAATAGATTCCTAGATAAATATGAATGACCAAACTGAACCAAGAAGCTATACAAATCCTGAATAATTCAATAAAAACCAATAACAATTAAACAGTAATAAAAAGTCTATAAACCAGGAAATGCTCAGGACTGACTGAATTCACCACTAAATTCTACAAGAACTTCAAAGAAAATCTAATGTCAATACTTGTTAAATTCTTTAATAGAAGTGAAAGGAAGAAGTACTCATTCCTGAACTTATTCCTGAAATCTAGCTAAACTACCCTGATTCCAAAAGGAATCAGCTATAAAAGAAAACTATAGACAAATCTCTTTAATGAACATAGCCACAGAAATCCTCAACAAAATATTGGCAAAAAAAAAGTAATGAATCATTAAAAAACAAGTAGGCTTCATCTCAGTGATACAACAATGGTTCAAAATATGCAAATCATTGAATTTAGTATGACATAGAAGCAGAAGCAAGGAAAAAAATGACATGATCATTTCACTAGATACTGAAAAAGCCTCTGACAAAATCCAACATCCACTTATACACCTATCTTCTACCCTGAGCAACTACTTTAAAGATAACAACATGCAATGTATTAACTATTGTTATTTTTGTATGATTTTGTCATGAAATTTTGTTTTACCTTTTTCCATAAAATAACAATAAAAGCAATTGGAATATCAATACCATTCACAAAAGTATCAAGAACAGTTAAATACTTTGGAACTAACCTAACCAAGGAAGTGAAACACCCTACAACAAAAACTGCAATAATCTGAGAAAGATCAAAGAGGACATCAGAAATGGGAAAGACATTTCCTATTCCTAAATAGACAGAACCAATATTGTCAAAATGGACATAATATCAGAATTGTTATAGAAATTTAATGCAATCAAAATATCAACAGTATTCATCACAGAACTAGGGAAACAATCCTAAAATTTATAATATAACCAGAAGAGACCCAGAACAGCAAAACCAATCCCAGGTAACAAAAGCAAAGTAGGAGGCAACATGATCCTGGATTTCAAGTTATGCTACAAAGCTACAATGATAAAAACAGCATGGTATCAACAAAAAGTCAGATGTGTATTACTGAAACAAAATTGAGGTACAGCCAACTCCAGGTGCATTCAGTTATCTGATATTTGATAAAGGGACCAAAAACTTATGCTGGAGGAAAAAATAGCCTCTTTAACAAATGGTGCTGAGAAAACTGACTATTCACATGCATGAGATGAAGGTAGACCCATATCTCGTAGACCCATATCTCTGACCATATACTAAGCTAAAGTCAAACTGGATCAAAGATATCCAAATAAACATGACCAAATACCTAAATAATAAAAGAGAAACCCTTAATCTGCTAGAAGAGAGGTGAAACCCTTGAAGACATAAACACAAGCAAGAACTTTTTTCTGAACAGAACCCCAATTGCACTAGAATAATACCAAGAATTAACCAATATAATCCTATCAAATTAAAACGCTTCTGCATAGCAAAGAAAACCACCAGTAGAGTGAATAGACAAACTATAGAAGGAGAAAAATATTTGTAGCTATTCCTTGGACAGAGGACTAACACCTAGAATATACAAAGAACTAAAAAAATGAGACCCCCTCAAAATAAAAGATCTAAGTAAAAGATGCTCAATTAAAATTAACAGATAACTCCCACTAAAAGAAGTACAAGTTGCCAATAAGCACTTGAAAAAATGTTCAAAAAATGTACTACAGCTGGATGTGGTGGTGCACACCTGATATCCCAACATTCAGGAGGCTGAGGCAGGAATATTATTCAAGTTCAAGACCAGCATGGGCTACAAAGTAAGCTAAAGGCCAGCCTGAACTGCATAGTGAGAACTTGTCTCAAAATGTCCAAAAAAAGAAAAAAACCTGTTCAACATTTCTGACCATTGGAGGAATGCAAATTAAAAGAACACTCAGATTTTACCACATGATAGGAAGAATGGCTATCATCAGGAAATCAAACAATAGCAAATGTTGGTGAGCAGTGAGGAAAAAGAAACCCTTCTAGATTGTTGGTGGGAAAGCAAACTAGTACAACCACCATAGAAATCATGGAGATTCCTCAAATAATTAAGGGTATAAATTCCACCTGATCCAGCTATCCTTCTTCTAGATATCTTCCCCAAAGAGTTAAAGTCCTCATATTACAGTGATACAGTGATACATGCATATCTATGTTTATAGCAGCACAAACCATAAAAGCTAAATCTTGGAAGTGACCAAATGTTCCATAACAAATGAATGGATAAAGAAAATGTGCTACTTATAAGCAATGGAGTGGTACTCTGTTGTCACAAGGATAGACTGTGTCAGTTGTAGGAAAGTTGGATATATCTTGTGAACACAATGTTAAGTGAAATAAATCAGACAAGTAAGTTTAAATATCACATGGTTTCCCTTATATAAAAAACCGAAAAATAAAGAATTAAAGAGCAAAGTAAAAGATACGCTAGGACACCGGGAGGCAGAACTTTTGTGAAAGGAGAAAGTGACCAAGAGAAGGAGGGAGGGGATGAAGGAGGGGAGCGACAGAAAAAAGGGGATGGAACAAGAAATAAGATATGCTGAGTACTTGTACCAAGTCCCCACAGTGAATGTAACCACTATATACTGCAAGCATGTGCTAATAAAAATAAAATTTTAAATTCTTTTTTTTTTTAAATGAAATTTTAAAAGAGGACAAGCTTAGTGGGGTTAAAAATCTTAATGGGAACACAAGATTAACAATTAAAACAAAAAGAATGTTGAAAAAAAGTATACGATACAGATAACTGAGGTCCCAAACCTATTCTCCTGACCATAAAAAAAAAGGAAAAGAAAAAGAAAAAAAGAGATATGAAACCGGGAAAAAGATGACTGCTAGTTACTGAAACTGAGAGAGCTTTTATGGAGAAAAAAAGTGGTTCAGAAATGTAACTGATAGCAAAGGAAGGAAAACTTAGCTGGACGTGGTTCAGAGCGCCTACAGTCCCGGCACTCTGGGAGTCTGAGGCAGGAGGGTCACAAGCCGTCAACCTGAGGAAACTAGTGCCATAGTTTCAACATGAAAAGAGACCCTGTTTCAACATAAAAATTTTACAAAGCACTGGGACTATAGCTCAGCAGCAATGCCCTAGGTTTAATCTGTACCAGAAAAAAAAGAAACCTTTGTTTTACTTTTCTTTTTTATCCTTTAACTCATGATTTCATATCAAAATGATGTCAGTAATAACACATGGAATTTCAGCTTTTTGTGATTTAATTTAAAAATTTAGAAACCTTATTTACACTAAGAGGCTACTAAGTGGACCATGTTAATGTAGATTCTGGATAATTTTAGAGCTTTCATAAATGATCTCTTTCCCTCAAGTTTTCATAAATGTTTGGAAAATCCAAACTAAGCTATACAAAAATAATAAGAGGCCAGTAAGTTGCTGTATAAGCAAGTAGCTTAAAAACCAGAAGCAAATGTAGTAGCTTTAAGAAAGAGAAAACCACATAGAATAACTCAGTATAGACGATTATTCATAGCATCATTTCATCATTGGAAAACAGCCAAAGAAGTGAGTTATTAAAAATCTCTTTGCCCTATGAGCCAACACTAAGCTTTAATTATAATAAAGCTAATATTGTCTAGTGTTTTATGAAGTATTTTCACCAGCATTATTTCATTTAATTCTCCAAAGAACCCTATTAATCCCATGGTATTCTTTCTAGCAGCGGTAGTCAGGGGTTACTCACAAGTGCAGAATCAGTGTTTTGTTGGCTCTACCAAATCTGGTGCTATCATTCCCATATCAATTTTTCCTGAATCGTCCCCAAATCATGCATGCACATGGATGCAATCCCCCCCCCACCTCCACTGTCCTCTTTTGTTCTGGATGCTTTGGATGCCTCTTGGTGCTGTCAAAACCGGCACCAGAGCAGTTACTGTTAAAGGTGCCTGAGATCCACTGCTGAAGGCACAAGTACCTTCCTTGAGTTCTCCTTGGAAGAAGGTAAATCTAGCTCATTCTACTGTATCACACCCTGTTGGGCAGCTCCAAAAGCACCTGGAATAGGAACTCTGAATCACGTCCACTCACAGTTCATACATTCCGTAATGTAAACTCTGCCTTTGAAGTCTTAGAGAAATTTTAGTCAATGTTACTTTTTAAATTTTGACACTAGTTTCTGTGGTTATTGTTCTGTTTGGTTTGGTTTGTTGTTTTCCAGCCCTCCCTCCCATGGATGCAGGCATAAGTCTATGGATCTGAGTTGGTGGAAGACCCGAGGGACATGCATAATGCTATTTTCAGAGTTGTCTCTCCCCACTGTAACTGGTGCCCTCTGATGCTCCTCAGCTCCCTGCCTTCTTTAGGATGGGCTCTGTCCTGTCATGATCCTCTGACCACTCAAGCGAAAGACTCTTGACAGGCCCAACCGTCTAACTATCCGGACATGCCCAGGCAGCTCTGAGTCCTGGGAGAATACAGCTGAGGTTCAAGCTGCCCATGTTATTTACTCTGCACAGTTCCTCTAGTCTGACCTGGAAATCAACAGTGAATCAGTCACAGGTGATTTGTGAGCTCTTTCTCTAAATATAAAACACAAACTCAAAACTTTAACTTAGATTTGAAGCTAAAAAATCATATTTTAGGAAAAACGTGGAAGTGAGGCAGAATAGGAAAACTAAAGCTAGACAGAAAGGAGACAAGGAAAATCAAAATTTAAAAACTGTACTTTTAAAAAAACTTCAGCTTGAGGATTCAGTCAAAGTTACACAAGGTTACACTGCCCTTTTCAGCCCTGAGCCTGTTTTTCTTCCAGATTCCTTACTTCTAGATTCCTAAGAGTCTTAATGATACATAAATGTATAAATTTGGCCCACTTTTTTCTTCCAACACTACAGATCCATAACTTACAAAGACTTACTCCTCAGAGAAACAGTGCTACCAATCGGGCACCGTATCTACAAACTTCAAGTACATGCAAACAGTTTGCATTTTAATCTAATTGATAAAGCCAGTTTGGGTTAGTTTAACAATGATGAAACTGATCAGAGAAAACAAACACTAGGTAAATGACAACTAATTCAAAGAAATTAACATCCCAGGTCATCTGTCTTGAGGATACCCCCAGACCACACAAAAAGCCCAACCTATTCCATGGTGCATCTCACCCATGAGCACCCACACTCATTTCTGTCTGTAATATTCTTTGATTATCCTTTAAAAATCTGCCTGTGCCTCACACTGACATTTCCTGAAATTCTTTTTCTGTGACATGAATCAAGAGCATACTTGTTATGGCTTGGGTCTAAATTTGCCCCTAAAGCCTCATGTGGTCATAGGTGGGGCTTTTCCAGAGGTGCGGAATCCAGAGTGTATGATGTGTGTGATTACAAAATCAGTACACTGATTGGATGGCATGCCCTAATCCTGGTAGCCTGGATACAATATTAGGGACAGAAATAAACTGTCTCCTCCCTTGCTTGCTTGCTTTGCTCTCTTCTGCTTGCCATGAACTGGTTCTCCTCTGCGGTGCCCCTTGGCAACACCACCCTGCCTTGCAGCCAGCCACTTATGGACTGACCTCTGCAAACTGTGAGCTAAATAAACCTATGCTCCCTTAACTTGTGGGTCTCAGCAACGACAGAAGTAACTAAGATACTACTCGACAGTCTGAGTCGAAGTCCCCATCTCCCCTCTGAAGGACTCCTCAGACCCCATCTTGTGACAAAATCTGTATCATCCAACTTTACCACCTTGCAGTGAATAAAACTCATATAAGTTACAAAAGTGAAAATTACAATGTTTGAAAGCCTCACCCACATGCTAGTATAGTGTGTCTTTCCTTAGGCTCCTTCTCCCCAGGGATGCCTCCTAGGCATTCCACAAGATGCCTGGGTCTGGGGGCTTGCATCTCTTGGTAACCCTGTATTCTGATGCTCTCTGAACACCGTGGGTTGACAACAGCCTCTTCAAGACCCTGAGCCTGGGGCTTTTCTTTCTTTCTGTCCTCAGGGAAGGTTCTGCTGATTATAAACAGCTCTTCCACACTGCAGACTGCTGGGTTTCTGATAATAAGCGTCCTTCCTTCCTTTAGGCCAACCCCCTCCTTACTATAGTACGATTTTCTCCAAGGAGAATAAGGGTATGTTTGTACACATATTTTGGGCCAGGCTTGCTCTCTCAGGGTATTTATTCTTCAGTTATTCATTGTCTCTCCTATTGCTCAATATTCTCAAAGGACCCTACAAATCCATCTTCACTGGATAACTACCTGGACTCCAATTCCTATCTAGTTACAAGTTCTTCCCTATAAGCCTCTAAATCTATAATGTTGAACTTTTAGAGACAAGTTCCCAAACTGCAACCCCAAACCCACTTCTTACCATGTGCCAATACTGCAATCAAACCTGAATACTGAGGTTTCAGTTTTTAAAAAAAACTCTTACATTAACATTTTTTGTCTTAAAAGAAAAATAAATATCACGTATGCCATAGGTTCACCACCAGTGCTCTAGACCTTACATAAAGCATCAAGTTCAACATGCTGGAAAAATCCATGACTATGAGAAAAACTCTGCAACCATCAGTGAGAGTGAAGAAACTCTAGAATCTGCTAGAACAAGAGCCCGAGCCAGGATATGCAGACAAACTCTAAGCAGAAAGAGTAGCCTGAGATCACAGTCCAGGAGCCACAAATACGGATTGCAGATGGGTTGATTTTCATGTAAGAATTACCTAACAGAAGTTACTATCCATGTAAGTAAGCAGAAAGTAAACAATGTAAGAAGGTAGAAAAAGTTCCCTGGTAACAGTTATCATAGGAAGAGGGTGAGCCCAAGAGGCCAAGGGAAGGCCAGAGAGGAGGCTACTGACCGCAAAACCACTCCCTACCAGAGGAACCCATGAGGAACGCAACGAAACATACACTCAGTACTCAGTACTTTTGATGTGTCAATTGGATGAAATGTTTGTAATCCAATTACAGTCTCAAGTTTGTTTTCTCTTCTCTAACTAATAATGCAGGATTGAGTTATGTAAATAAATACATCCAATAAAACTTTCTTCAGATTTTACTATTAAAAACATCATTTTCTCTTTGTATTATTCAGCGGCTATTGCTTTGTATCGTGCTGTTAATTCTCCCATTTCTCTCCACTTTCTGGAATTACTTTAGACAGCTATGTACCGCCTAAGACCATAGATTGCCACTTTGATTTAAAATACTGTCCTCTGAAGCCAAGAATAGAAAGAGACAAATGAGAAATAATTCCATAGAACATGCTATACTCAAAGCACAGTAATCTTAAGCTAGGGAAAAATTTCACGTAAATAGGTCTGATTCGGAAATATCAGATCTTGGCCACAGACCTGGCCTTTGAAACACATTTTCCATAGAAAAACATAGAGAGAAATAATCATTCATTTTAAATGGAAAATAGAAATTGTTCATTGGTAAAGTTTATTTCATATTTCACACGTTAAATATTCTTCATCTCTGATAATTTAGGTACATATTTTAACTGTTCTTTGTATTTCTTTAAAAGTAAGCAAACAAGCCCGGCATGGTGGCACACGCCTATAATCCCAACACTTGGGAGGCTGAGGCAGGAGGATTGCTGCAAGTCTGAGACCAGCCTGGGCTACAAAGTGAGCTCAAGGCCAGCCTGAACTGCATAGAGAGACCCTGTCTCAAAAAGACCAAAAAAAAAAGTAAGTAGGTATAATTTATCCCAAACATTATTAAATATTATGTCTTTGGTTTTTTTAAACCAGATAATATTTTTCCAAATCCATGGTCTGAAAAGTGAATCGCAAGGTCTCCCAATTCATTTACTTACTCTATATATGAACTTTTAGAAATAGAAATGAAAGTTAATCTAATTAAATCTGGGAGTAGAAAGTCACATAAAAAATAAATGAAACACTAGAATATTCCTTTAGTATCAGGACAAACATGTTCTATAGCAAAACATATACCACACAAACACACACTCTTCTTTATTCCATCGCTCACCAGAAATACCATTCTGTCTTTCCCCATCCAACCACTCACAAATATAGGGGCTGGGCTGCACGCCTGCTAGTCCCACTGCTTCCTCACTTACTCACGTTCAGTCTCGCCTGATCTGCTCACAGACAGATCGCTCTCCTGAAGCAGCTCCCTCAGGGAATGACAGGCCAGGCCTACATTATTTACATTATTTACTCTCCCACCTTCGCTTTATGAAAATTCACATTCACAGTCACAATGCTGAGTTTCTTGCCTCATTAAAAATCACAGGGAAAATACAGAAAAGTGTGGTTTAGTTATAATTCTACCCCTACCCTGGACATATGTACATGTAACTACTCTAAAACCATGAGAGTGACATATTCATCAGGTCCAGAGAAACAAGGTCAAAATACATGGTGTAAAAAAGTGACCGCTCTCTCCCAGTGCCTCTTGCCCTTCACCCATTCTCCACTTCCCCCTTCAGTGAGGACTGCTGAGAGCCTGGCCAGCCTTTTCCCACAGAGGGCTCCATGATATACAACCCACATCAAGCATCTACACTCATATTTGGGGTGAAGTGGCACTTGCTTCATAAAAACTGAAAGAATTCTATATATTACTTTACAATGATGGACATAAGTCTAGATCAATTACTCAAACAGCCTCGTAATATTACAGAGCATAAATGTACAATAATTTATTTAACCATTTCTCTAGTGATGAACACTCAATTTTTTCCCAGCATTCCCAAACAGTGGTGCAGTAAGCATGCACATGCATGTATTCTTAATGGTACACATATTCGTGGAACCCAAATTCCTAAAAGTGAGATCACTAAGTCGGTTTTATATAGTTTCAATTATGACCCATTGATAGTTCCTGTCAATTTAATTTCTACATATCATTTTATATACAGGGTATAATATAATATACGCAATTTTTGAATCCCTTTTCCCCACTTAACAATTATAGACAGTTTTCAATGTATGACATACTTTATGAAGTAATTCAAATGTTGCATATATCCATTAATATTGCAAATTAAATTTTGAGTATTGCATCTGTCAATGTTTGCATGGGAAGGTTTTACATCTACTCCCCACTCCCCATAATATGTGCCCAGGTAGAAATCAAAGCTTTGACAAAAGCACAAGATACAATAAAATCTGGTATATGCATGCCTCTTCAGCCTTAATCAGCTGGCACTAATTACATTTTTGATGGGCACAAGAATTGATCAAATGACCCTCAATTTAAGAACAATGCCTAAGGCATAAGCTTTCATCACTGCTTCAGTAACTTCCCAGAAAGGAAAAAGATCATAAGATCACTGGGCATTTCCAGAGTATGGTGAGCCAACTTTCATGTGAATCTTGTAGAAAGACAACGGTTTATTTTAGATCAAAAGTACATGAAAGCAAGCAAACCAGAAAGGAATCCTCGCACCCCACACCAAGGACACTACTATAGAAGTTAGCATAATTAGAATTACTTCCATTTTCAGTGCATATCATATTTCATAAAGGCTTGAGAACATGCTACAACCTCCCCCATCACCAAAATACTATAAAACCAATTTGGTGGTTGGAAGTGGAGGAATCATGGGAAGAAAAATCTGGTTATCATCCAATAATACCTGTTTGATCATTTTGCCACCAGATAAGAAATTCTGTGTGTGTTTCATGGATTGAGGTAAGAAAATTACAAATCAAATAGAATATGAATTAATAGCTTTTATGATACCTTCTTGCTGTTTCCTGCACACATGGTAATGATGTCAGTGTTTACTGTCTAGTCTTATGAGAAGGAAAGGTAGATTTCACTCTTTCCTGGGAGTTACTACTTGTCTGTAACACTAGAAGCTTCCAACTGGAAACGGATGCCTGCTTTTCCAGAGTTAATCTCTTAATTGATCAATTAATGAGAGCTTTCAACAATCTTACTCACATTACTTCAGTAAAACACCTAGGTGTTATTTCCACAGGAAATAGATGCCCATAGGCCATAAACTCAATCAGTTTAATAGCTAACATGGGAGAAAGGTGGGAGCTGGATTCAGATAAAAGGCCATTTTGCAGTGATGGTGAAAGAGTTACACTCTCCTGGTGGCTGATAGTGACTAAGGCAGTGGTGGTGAACCTATGGCACATGTGCCACAGTGGACACACGGAGCCCCCTGTCAGCACATGAGCCAAATCGCCCCAACCAAACGCAAACTTCTACTTTTCAATAAAAATCTGTATGTGTCATTGAAAGCTCTGTTATTGTGTTTTTCTTTTAAGACAAAAGATGTTAATGTATGCATTATTTTTTTTCTAAATAAAGCCCTCAGTATTCCGGTTTAGTTGCAGTGTTAGGACTCTGATAAATAAGTGGATTCGGGGTTGCAGTTTTAGCACTCTGTCTCCAAAAGGTTTGCCATCACTGGTCTACAGTGTCTGCTGGTATTGAATGGGAGGAGAGCTGAAGGAGGGACAAAGGCTACTAAAAGCAGGAGACTCCCGCTGTCTGATATCACCAGCTGTAGAAAGGGACTGAAGGATCTACCATAAGAAGCGCTCATGGCCACAGAAGTACAGAGAGAAAAGGAAATGAGAACATACGCTACAGATCAAAGATCCCATCTGGAAAGCTTCTTCTTTCTTCACTGTCTTAGAAAAAGGCCAAAAAAAGAGATAGTATGTGGGTGTCTTGGAGAAAGGGCCCAGCACAAGACTAGAGCCAGAAAGAAAGGTCTTTCTGACTTCTACTCCCCTCCGCTTTTCAAACCCCTTCCTTTTGCATGCACAAGAGCACAGAAAGGCTCTCCGGCGTGAAAGTGCTAAGGTTTTAAAGACTGGCTCCTGAGTGCTCCCGAAGATTCCAGCGAAGGCTGGGGCCGAGAGTGAAGGGAACAATAATGGGTAACTGTGCAGAGGGGCCAAAGGAAAGCGAACCGTTCCCTCGACTTGTGCTTCACAGGGGTCACGGTGATTTGCCAATAGAAACTGAATGTGCTCTGTGTGCCCGCAAATAACTGAGCATAAAATGCAGCTTTATAATATTTCAAATAGGAAAGAACAATGAAATAGTTGTAAGTCATGGAAGAAAATTCTTTTATACATTAATGTATTTAATGCACAGTTTCAGGATGAGGGGCATATGCAATTCTAGAATTTGGTATGATTTCTAAAAAGAACTTTTGGAGCTGAGTGTGGTATTGTACGCCTATAATCCTAGCAGTTTGAGAGGCTGTGGCAGGAGAATCACAAGTTTGAGTTCGGCTTGGGCACTTAGTGAGATCCTGTCTCACACTAAAATAAGTAGGAAGAGTTGGGGCTTAACTCTGCAGAGCTTTGCCACATTTTTCCAAGTTTCCAGAACCCATAGTGAGGAAGTATTTTCATCTACTGCTTTGTGATTTATGACATAAAATCTACAACTTCAGGAGTTTCCTAGTGAGGCAGGTAGGTTATGTCATGAAAACAGCAAGTCTTACCAAAGTAAGACTGATTATAAAAATAAGAATAAAAATTATTTACCACGTTTTAAAAGAACCACTCTTTGGACCAATGAGTTAGAGAAACTTATTCTAAATTAACAGGAAGTTTTTGAAACTCCTGTTTCCTACATATGTAAGTTTTATCTCAAAAATTGCATATGAATCTCCTCTAACTTGTAAGAGACCATATATCATATTACAAGCTATTCTCTAGACAGACATTGACCATCTGCTATTAAAGGACTACTGAACAAGAATATTACCTACACAGTGGCATAAAAAACCCTGAGCACCTGGGCACACTGGCTTGAAAAATATAGTGAATACATGAGTGGCACTCCTTGTTCAACTTGTAAAATTACTTCCATGTAAAATTCTAAATTCCACTAAGTATATGAGTCAGATGGGCTCTTTAACACTTTCTCCATAAGAAATAATGTTACCCTAGTCACAGTATTAAACCTGTAAGTAAAATCTAACTTTAGAATAGATAGTTACTTCATACTTATTTGGGAGGACTAAACAGAAAACAGTGAAAAAAAAAAAACAGACTCAAGTTTCTTTACATTAGACTAAATTCCTTATGGTAAAAATATTTTAAAAATAATGGTACTTATGGGCCAGTGACATAGCTCAGCTGCACTGTCCCTGGCAAGCACAAGGTCCTGAGTTCAATTCCTGATACCAAAAAAAAAAAAATATGGCACTTACAAAGGGGATTAAAACAAACAAGAACCTGTGACTGCAGACAAAAGAGCAAAATCACAGTGAATTTTGGGGTTTCTTCTTAGAGAATCTCTACATGATTCCAGCAGCAAAAACAGCAAAGTTTAGGCTGAGCAGCCAGGGAACTCCCTGCCAGGTCCTGTCTACCTAGTCCCTGTGTTAATTAACTGCGGTGGCAACTCTACAGTATGCAAAAATAAGTGAATGAAAAAACAGATCAAAACAAACAAACCAGAAAGCATTTATAAAGTATTGCTTCTGGAAACAACTATACCTCTTAGCATCTAAATCAATACCATCTTCACCCTGTACAACTCTTACTTTTTTTGCTACCAGGTGAACTAACAGGTCTAGGAATTTCAATCCACTGCTAATTTCCCAGTCTCTGAATAGCATTAGCAGCCTGGTAGCTCTTGGTTCATTCAAACACAGGTCTAAATGTCTTAAACAAGGACTAACCTGGAGGTGCCTGCTGCTGAGGCTGAGCTGTGGTCTTCTCTGGTCCTGAGCTCTTTTCCAAAGTTTCCCCAGGTACCAACGGAGGTTGGCCTGCTCTGAGAGACACTGGGCTGGCTCCTTGGGTCTCCGTGACCTCCACAGAAGATGGTGGCTCCAATGTGTCAGGTGAGGAAGACTCAGAGAAGATACTGCTCTGTCTACCAGGAGAGTCATTTATAGCAGCTTCCCTCTCACCAGGCAGTGGAGGGAGCGGGAGGATCCTGTGATGCTGCTGAGGGCTGGGACACCTTGGACAGAGAGGCGAGGGAGCAGGTGGCGGCTGCTGGTGTGGCGGCTGCTGGGATGAATTATTAAATCGCATACTGGGAGCCACTGGTACGGAGGGCGACGGCCTCCGCTCATCACCCCTGCAGTGTGAGGAGTCAGGACCTGGAGTGCAGGGCAGATCCAGAAACAAGGATTTGTGGCCCCTCCAGGGCACTCCAGCCTTCCTCTTGCTTCTGGTTTCTGAGAGGCTATGGGCGGCCCTTGAGTTGAGGCGGACACCCAGCCTCTTCCCCTGGGTGGCTTTATCTAACTTCTCACTCTCAATCACCTTCAGCAGGACCTTGTTCACAGCCCCGTCAGTGCTGGCTGATAAGCTAGAAACAGAGGCGCTTTCTCTGGCTTGCAATCGCAATGACCTGGCCCCTTGCTGCTCGGTGCTCTGCCACCTGGAACCAGGAGCCCCGGCCTCAGGTCCTGGGAGGGTGAGCAAGTCCACTTGGTGGATAAATTCAGCTTTGACCTCTGGGTAGACGGCAATCTTGTCCTCACCCTCAGGAGGTACATTAACTACTCTTTGCACCTGAGGGGACAGATCCTGGACCTTGGCCACCACTTTGGAAATAGGTTTCTTCCTGCAGGTCTGCTCAGCCGACTTCCCCAGGCCACCCCTCTGTGTTTCTGGATGCTTCTTAGCACCCTCCTGACTTTCACGCAAACCTGTCTGCTGACGCTCCATCCTGTGAGGCCTCCTGGGTGGAACTCGAACTCTAGCATCTCCTGCTTCTGTGGAGCTGCTGCGAGGGGGCAGCGCTGCTTTTCCAAGCTCAGTGTTCCCTGAAGCCATCGCAGAGCTTGCAAAGTCAAGGTCTGCATCTGGTGTCCTGGGAATATCTGCAGGGAAGCTTTCTCTCCTCTGCAGGGAACATGCAAGCACCCCATCTGGAACCAAATTTCCTCTTTCCTCTAGAAGCCGAAGATTAAGTCGAGCTCCAGAAGGAGTAAGGCAACTGCTGGGACAGATCTGGTCCTTCCCCATCTGAGAAGCGGATTGCTGGCCTCCACGCCCTTCGCTTCTTGTTCTCTTCTGCACCTCAATGCTCTCTCTCCTTCCTTCAAACCTCCGGGGCGTTTTGTTCCCAGGGGTGCTCCTCTTATTGAGCGGGCCCATGGAGGGCTCCCTCCACCAATCACCAGCACTCTGGGGACAGCTGTCCTCAGGAGCCACACTCACAGACAGCTCCAGCAGCTTCTCCTCCTGGTGCCCCATGCAAATGCCCAGGATGTGGTCCAAGCTCTGCAGATTGGCCAGCCGTCTCTCCCTGCCTGCTGTGAGTTTGTACAGCTCAGTTAGAATGTCTTTTGTGGGGATCGGCTTGAAAAATATGTCGCCTGGAAGTTCATTCAGCTGCCGGCTGAGGCTGACGGTGTCTGACCCCTCCCTGACTTGGTAGCAGTTATGAAAACCTTTATTGGATCTATCCACAATTACGGTGCCCTTGTATGAAAATCCTCTGACTTCCCCCCTTGGAAGACAGAAGCTGATGTAGCAGAGTTCAGTAATGGGCTTACGCAATTGAAGGGTGCAGTGAGTGCCTTCCATTATGCCTACCTAATTATTCATGCCTTGGAGATGCTGGTCTGTGGTCAGGCTTCCCAGGCTCCAGCGGTGAGGCATGTGATGGTGACTACGCAGAGAAGGCAGCTGACAGTCATCTCCAGCAGTGAGCCTGCCTGTTAGAGGAACGGGGAAGAAAGCATCTGCTCTAACAGAGTGCATAAATCATACACCGATTTAAATCAAAGTATAACCACAGCTTGTCCTTCCTCTCTAGCTGACTTCAACCAACTTAAGGCACCCAGCTTAAGGCCAACATCCATCTCCACCCTCCTCCCTGCTCCCTACTTCCACCTCACCCTTGGCCAGCAGAGCCTTCCTACAACTGAGAGCTGGGCGCATGTCCCCTCTCCCCTACAGGGACTCACCCTGCAGCCTGGATCAGGTCTCTCAACCTCAGGAGGCTGCAGTTTACCAATTTCTCTGTAACAGAGCTATCACCCTTCCCAGCAATCCTGAGGCAGTGGGCTGCGAGAGCCTTAGAAAGCGTAACTGTTCAAATAACTCCTGTTTGCAAGATTACTTTGGAAAGAGGAGTCAAACCTTTTTACCCTTCACAAAGCACCTTCTGAGATTTGAGATTCATTATCCTTTCAACTTAAAGCACAGAAGGAAAGGTTTTAGACCACAACCGTAAAGTGAAACCTTAAGTTTACAAGTTTAAAAGTTAAATAAGTAACTCAGGAGGATATTTAACCAAGCTCTGTTAGGTATGATTTTGGTTTGAGTTTTGTACTGTTCTCTTTTTCCTACTTTCTTGCCTGTTTGCAGCTAAGTGGAGTGACAGGGAAAATACTTTTGGCATTACCCGGGTTTTTAATGAGTTCACCAGAGAGGTGGCTGAAATGTTGCATACACAGTAAAAGTAGCTGCTTGCTTGTGTGATCATGGGGGTCTCAGAAATGGCTAAAAACTATACACATAAACACGAGGCCTAAAATTCTGCATTACAATACTTCATTTCTTAAATTCTTCAAATCTTTCTCACATAAATAAATCCCCCTGGGAATGGTAACAGAATAACAGAATAACCATCTCTTAATCACTGTTATCTTCAGTGAGTACATTTCAGATTTTTTTCTAAATAGTTGTAAGTAAGAAAAAGTTACCTAGAAGTACAATGTTTTGTTTGGTTGGTTTTTATCTTTTTGAGACAAGGTCTCACTATGAAGTTCAGGCTGGCCTTGAGCTCACTTTGTAGCCCAGGCTGGTCTCGAACTCACAAATGATCCTCCTGCCTCAGCCTCCCTAGTGCTGGGATTATAGGCATGGGCCACCACGCCTGGCTAAAAGTACATTTTGAATGGAGAAAAATTTTGAATTAGGAATTCCTTTAGGGAGACAGATGAAACTAATAATGATAAAATAACAGTTAAAAGAAAAAACAAGTCAGCATCTAGTCAACCCAGAGATACCAAGAGGGCTCAGAGTTTATAAAATTTCAAATAGGAATAATACTACATTTTCTAAAAGCCTCTTTGCTCAGAGAGAAAATTCTTAAATATTGAATATATACTCACATACACTTCCATTTTGTTTTCTCATTCTATTTTTCTAATTTTGCTTATTTGATTGTTTGTTTTAAGATAGTATCTCAGTATGTTGCCCAGAACTGCCTCAAATTCACAATCCTGCTCAGCCTCCCATCTAGCTGGGATTATAAGCCCGCACCATCACACCCATCACACCCTTTTCTCTAACATTTGTTAGAAACAGAAGAACATGAAGTGGAGACACACAGAAGAGATTTGAAGCCACCACAGGCCTTGATTTTCCTGCATATGGACATGAGACTATTCTCATCCAGCTGCTGGTCCTGAGTTTAAATCCTCTCGAAGGTGCTTACTATTCGTTCCTTTTTTTTTTTTTTCCGGTACCGGGGATTGAACTCAGGGCCTTAGTGCTTAGCGGGCAAGCACTTACACCACTGAGCTATACCTCCAGCCTGGAAGGTGCTTACTATTGATCCACCCTAAAGATGTTCATGTAGGTATCTTGGTGTAGATACTTGATAATCATTAGTACAAACTCTCTGGATATATGCAAGAACTCACTTGAAAGGTGGTCTTTTATTATGTGATTTACAGAAATCAGGTAGAAAAGTAACAGCAGAACTGTCATTATCTGCCATGTATGATCATGAGTTTTAGGATCAAGAGGTCAATATATGAATTCTCAGAAAAGCTGAATGGAAGCAACAGATGTGCTATTCTGAATGGTGGCAAGACAGGATGTCCTCCTCTGTCCTCGAGCTTCACTGTCTCCTCCCTCCTTTAACCTCCTTAACTTCACTGGATTAGGGAAGTGTGTGATGTGGGGGGAAAAAGTTGAGTAAGCATTTTTCAGAATCTGTTTGAAGTAGCAATGCAAAGCACGTGCCGTATTTCAAACAGGAAACAATTACTTGTCCTAAAAGCCTGTTGCAGAAGAGGGAATTCTCATATATGAAGTACATATACACACACATGTTCACTTTGTTATCTCATTTAATCAGCACATCATTATTTCACAGATGAGGAAACTGAAATTAAGAGGTGTCTAGGAAATGTCTAAGACGATGGGGTGCAGAGGAGGTGAGTTTGAAAGTCGGGTCTGTCTCACCGCATCGCTTCACAGGTGGTTGTTACTCCCCATCTCATTGCTTGTGTTCTAGTGATGAACTGATTTTCCAGGCAGTTTGAACAGAAAAGTTCCTTTGTTGTGTTCACCTGGTGTTACACAACTTATCCCACAGGGTCTCACGTCTCGTTATTCCCAACATTCACTGGATAGTTCCTGAATGTCTGAATGGATAAAGTATTGCTCCGTAAGTTTATCCCTTAAATAATAAGGCTTAGGAAATGGTACTAAAATTCACTGAGTCTGGAAGTAAAAACTGTAACTATCAAGTAGAAGCCAGTGAAGACCCTGGAGTTAGAAATTAAGGAGAAGAATATACTTATAATGTTCAGGCCCTTCATGAGACTGCAGACCTGTGGTCCTTTATCAGAGGGTTAAACAATTTTTTCCAAGTCTTGGTGATATTCACAGAGAAAAAGTAGTAGTACTGTGTATATCAGTCACAGTTGGGAAACTCAATCAAGGTTTAAGAAATTCTGATGTTATAGCAAATTATGTTATAGAAATTCTGATTTTATAGCAATAAACCCATAATACAAAGCTACTATTATGAAAAAAAAATACTTCAGACTATTGCCTTAGCCACCCAGAAACTTTAATTTAGGATTCTCTTGTCTTATTCGTAGTGCCTGTGCCTGCAGCCAAGGAGGAAAATTAGTTCACTAGCCCAGCTTCTTATTATGCACATTATTATGTCTCTAAACTCGGGCCCCCAAATTTGCCAATCAGTCTGCAGCCAGCTGAGATCAGAACCAACATCATGGAGATCAGTGTTACATTATCAGTGACTCAAAGCTTCCATAACATGAGCAAGGCTCTCTTCCTCCTGCTCCTGACAGTAACAGGAGAAACATACAAAAAAAATAAAGAAACATTTTTCAATTCTTATGCCCCTATTCTTTCGCATTGTTAGCAGTCCTTTTTATCAAAATGGTAGTACACACACTCACTATTATCAGTGAATATTTACAGTGTCACTTCCAGAGCATGGAATAAATTCCTCCCTTGCCAGCAAAGAAGACAGTCAGAATTCAGCTATGAGCCTGCTTCTGCTGACATCTCTGCCAGTGTGTGCATCTGGATATGTACCTCAGGCACTCTCTCCCTTCTGAATTCCTGACCTGTGTGGAATCAGAAATTGTAATCTCTGAGTTTCCAACATATTAGCTGAGAATATTATTTAACGTCATTTATTAAATTAACTATGAAAAGAAAATCCTCCCATTGCGGGAAGAAAAACAAATGAATCTCAAAAGCAAATGAATTTCAGCCTCAAGCCTGTAGCAACCATGTGAGAAGAAAGCTTTAGGGCAGGGTGAGTTCTTTCCTGCAGTGCTGAATCACCAGGCCTTTCCATCTGAACCCAGACAGAAATGATGTGGAAGTCTTAGTGGAAAAAGGCAAAGTGACTAGGAAAGCAAGATAGAGTGGGGTTAAACACACCTGCACTACCATTCACGCTCAGTTCACAGGGTTGTTCCAGGCAGCGTTTCCACACTGTCTTTTGGCTCCAGTGTACCAGCTCCACGGCACCCACACATGGAATTACATGTCTTCATTTCATCTGTGAAATGACCTCCTCTGCTTGTGCCCAGCGTAAATAACTTTGTTTCCTGGGAGTCTTCATGCCTTCAATTTCCTCTCACAAAGTCCAGACTGACATTCTCTCCACAACAACACTACTGAATGATTTATTCCCCGATCCCTTTTCCTCCTAAGCAAGAAGATTATCTAAAATGGAAATATCTGTTGTGGCTCTAATAATGGGAAATCATTGACTTTCAGTAGATACTATCACGTGTTCATAACATTTTTCACAAATGCCTAAAATAAGATCTCAGAATTAGCTGCAGTTCTTCTGTCTGCTGGCTGTACATTTCCTAATTGACTCTGGCCCTGAATGGCCAGCACAAAGCTTTTTTTGCTCAGTTAGGCACAGTCACGCCCTAGGACTCCATCAAACCCAGTAGTGCTGTGATGGATTACCCAGAACTCACATTTTTGAACTGTCAGTTCTCTATTTGTCCAATCATATTGATGCTTTACCCTCTGACATCATTCTAAGGATTAGGAGACCGACTTTTATAGACTAAATCAACGTGTGCCTTGCTATCTGGCATCTATTGTGTTTACTACTGGGAGACAACGGTAGCAGACTGCAGACCAGAGTCGAAGAGGAGTCACGATCTCCGTTTCCTGGCTCCCTCCCTCTTGGACTGTGGTTTGCTGCAGGTGGGCCCTTTGATACCTACCATAGCTCTTCTTGGGTAGCCCCTCCAGCAGCAGCTAATTTCTCTGGGTACCTGTTACTGATCACTCCCCTCACTTACATAGTACGAGACAGCTTTGAATTTTGTCTCTCTTGTGATTACAAGTTAGTGCCTGCCTGTCTCCTTTCCATCCATCCCCTGGGATGAAGCACAGAGCTGTTGTTTTTCAAATAGATGACACTGAACACAAAGAAAGGTCTATAATAAATCTACTTTCTAAATCTACTCCTTCCTTAAAGAATTCTTTTCTTCAAAGAACTTGAACATGGGTCTAGTTTTAGTCTTTGGCATGTGGAAAGCCAGTTTTTCCAGCACCATTTATTAAGGGGCTATCTTTCTTCCAGTGCTGGTATTTGGGTCCTTTGTCAAGGAGAAGGTGGCTGAGAGTATTTGAAGTGTATCCATTTCTGCATCTTATAATCTGTTCCACTGATTCTCAGATCTGTTTCTTTTTTCCAGTCCCATACTGTTTTTACAGTAGCTCTGTAGTATAATTTCACATCAGGGACTGTGATCCTCCCTGCCTTGCCTTTGTTGCTTAGAATTGTTTTTGTTATTCTAAGTCTCATCTGGTTCCACAAGAATTTTAGGACTGTTTTCTCTAGCTCTGTGAGGTATGCTAATGGTATTTTGATTGGGATTGTACTAAATCTATATAACAACTGTGGGAGTACGGTCTTTTTACTATTTTGGTTCTCCTTACCCAAGAACAAGGGAAATCTTTCCGTGTTCTGATATCCTCTTTGATCTCCTTTTTCAGAGTAATGATGAATCCATAAAAAATGTGGGTTTTTTAAAAATACAACAGAACCATAAAGCATAAAGCCATAAAGCAAGACCAATCTGAGACATTTATAGCTAAATGTATGGACCTTGAGACTATACTCTTCAGTGAAATAAATTGGACACACATGTGTAGATACTGCATCATCTCTCTGGTGTAAGAAACGGAGAGTGTAAATGAAAACCAAAATATATAATAGATAATGTGAAACAGGAAGAAAGTTTTCAAAAGGAAAGGGGAATTGGGGGAGGAGGTAGGCAAAAGAAAAAGTGAGAAAAAAGGAAATCAAGCTTTGTAAATAAGAAGAGAAAAAGGGGTTGAAGGGAGCAGGGGAATTAGAAAAAAAAGAGGAACTAAGATTTATCATGTGTAGGTAAAAGTTTCCTATGATAAATATGATCATCATGTACATCTAAATTGTACCAATAAAATTAATAATAAAAAATAAGTTAAGAGATGTGATAAAGAAAAGAACTTCAATATCATGTGAGTAGGAATATGAAAACTAAAAATCACTACAATACAAAACAGAAAGAGACCAATTATACAAAACATCAAAGGAAACTCAGAAGAGTTCAAAAAAAAGAAAAACTATACAAAATTAATCTTTCAGGAAATATGTGAGAGAGCTCCTCACTAAAAGGTAGGACTTAACAGGTAGAGATTAAGAATACGGAATCCCAAGAGAGCATTATAAAAGATGGGGATATCAGCTAACAAGTGCAAAGGGAAAAACAACTCTTTGTTTTATAGGTATGTGTCAAGAGGAATTGGTTAAGAAAGATCAGCTTGTCTTAATCCATCTGTACTATCATAACAGAATAACAGATTGGGAAATTTATAAAAAATGAATTTATTGACTCGTGGCTCTGGAGGTTGAGAAACCCAAGAACATGCACCAACATCAGGCAAGGACCTCTGGAGAGTCACAGCAAGGCAGAAGTTGCAAAAGCAAGAGTACAGGAAGAGGGCATGTAACGTGCTTTCCTGACAGACAATAACAAACCTACTGCTGTGAAAGAAGCACTAACCTGCTCATGAGAGCAGAATGCCCATAGTCCACACAGTCCCACTTCCGAACATGGCTGCACTGAGGGCTGAGTTTCCAACACAGGAACTTTAGGGGACACAGTCAAATAATTGCAAGATGGTACCATATTGTAGAAAGATTTTAATCCAGGTTGGTAGGAGATTAATTTCAACTTCACAGACATTAGTAAAGCCCTGAGTTTTGATCAGAGAAATAGCATGTTCAGCACTAACTTTAAGGAAGATTAACTTGGCAGTAATGGCAGAACAGATTGAAACAGATTGGACAGGGAATCCAAAATGAAAAGTAGGCACATTAAATTCTGAAAAAAGATTGAGAAAGAAACAAAGTAGAAGAGGGGTTTATAGAGTTTGAGGTGGTTATTTCAGTAGAGCAGGAGAACTGCAGAGTGCAAGAGAGAAGACTAGTGGCTAGGAGGAGGAAATGTGAGTAATCACCTGTAAGGCTCAAAGGCTTCGTCTCTGCTGTTATCTCCTTTACTTTCTTAAGAGGTGGGAAGCTGAAGAATGTATTTAAGTTGAGGAGAAGGTAGTAAAAAGGAAAAGATTAGTGAAAGATGGGAAAAATATGAGGCAATAGGTAAAGGTAGGCACCAGGGGAAGGAGCAGGCTCAGACTGAGGGCTCCAGGAGGCGATCAGCCTGCACAAGATAGAGGTCTGTTTCATGTTCACAGGTTAGAAATAAGCAAAGGAGAGATGAGAATACGACAGGAAGCACTAAAACCGGGAGAGTTCACACATTCTCCCAGTGGCTTTTTGTTTTCTTCATAAGAACTGTAACTTTATGATTTCCTTTGCATTCTTACAATGTTACAAGAAGGAAAGCACCAAAGCAGTCAGTGCTGCAGAAGTGAAGGTCATGGGTCTGAAAATGACTCGACTGCAAAATGATCAGCACTCCGAGCTAGGTCTTACAGTAACAGTGGATCTCTGCAATAAAATCACATTTTAAAAAACCCAAATTTTGGTCAGTAGAATTATTTTACGCAATAAATATCTAGCCAAGGTCACAGGGAGCTATCCACGGGGAAGAAAAGAGTCTCATTTGTATAGCATTTTGGTATTATTCCTCATTTTTTTGACCCAGGATCTAACCAGCTCAGTTAGCCAGGTATGCTACAAGGTATAAACTTTGATGATCCTCTCAAAGACTTCAAGAAATCTTATATTTACCTCTCCTTCACCTCTTCAAAGCTTCATTGTGTAAAGAAAAATGGTAACAGTTTTTCCTGTGATCCTAAGGAAAACATCAGAATTGGAAATCCTCAACACATTTCTGGATTCATGTCACTGATTTATATTATCATCTGTGTAAGAAAAATTAGGCAAGCTCAAGGAATAAACCCATTTCTCATTATTTAAAAAAGAAGCAGACATCAGATTCTTCTTCATTAAACACTCAAAGTTTTACCAAGGACAGTTGACTACACGGCATGTCCGAAAGGTAGGCTGAGTACATTCTACTCTGTAGTCGATAAGATGAACATAGCTTCCTTTACAAAAACTAGAAGTAGCTTCTCCGATATTCTGTTTTTAATGGGAACTTTACATCAGGAACAACCACTGCATATGTTAAGTGAAAGTTGCTTGTTTCCAGATTAAGGAACTTGGTCTTAAATAATGACTCTGTAATTAAAACAAGAAAGTTTAAAATAGGCATTTTGCTCAGCAGACATTTGCAGCCCCATTGTACAGAGCATCAAGGATGTAGGTGGAGTGCTTTTCAGGAGACACTCAAAGTTGAAAGTTTGCTTATGGAGCACAGACCTAAAGGAAAGAAAACGGGGACCTCACTGCCCGCTGTTGGAAAAAAACAGTTTTATATTATGTATGCTTAGGTTTTTAAAAATGCTACAAATATTTTTATGGATCATAGTAATATGGTATCTGTATAAAATTCGTGACAGTGTTCATCTTGGGCTCACACTGAAAGCACACAATTAACCTGTGAGGCAAAGAGAGCAGATGCCATTGTCACTGTGCACACAAGGAGGCTAATGATGCCACAAATTTTAAAGTGACCTCGCCCCAGTAACACAACTTGTGAACAACAGAAGTGCAACTCAAATCCAGGTTTCTGGACTCCTGGTATGGCGTTCTTAGTACTACCCAGCTACTGTGATCATTTTTTTATGAAAGAAGACCAAAGAAACAAAATATCACTCTTAATTTTACTCTTTACTTTGAGATAATGTCTATGTTCCCCAGGTTGTCCTCAAATTTGTGATCCTCCTTCCTCAGCCTCCAAAGTAGCAAGGATTACAGGCACATGCCACCATGCCCAGCTAGCAAAATATAACCTTTTATTTTATTTTTTTAAATATAGTTTTTGTAAAATTCAACATTGATTGTTGGATATGACCTAAAATAAGAGGAAATATTACAAAGAGAGAAACAAGTGGGGCCAAAGGCATTCCCTGGTAAAGGGCTCCCATTTAAACAGCATTTTATCAAATCTTGGAGTAGATTGTTTTTAGAATTGTGTATCTGATTAAATATTGAGTATTATAATTATTATTATAATTTACAGGCAACAGTTTCATACATGTATCTGCTTCTCTTTTGTTTGCTGGTAATGAGGGTGTTACCAATAATGCTGATATGTCAACTTCACTGGTTTAAGAAACATTTAACACATTAGTGAAGCACACTCTTGGTGTGTCAGGTGGGTCATGGAGACATGACCTTGGGTGCTATGCCCTGTCCCAGGTCCTTCCTTTCTGACACTGCTTCCTGCTCTGCTTCCCAACAACCACCAACTTCACTTCTGCAGTGCTGGCTGCTTTAGTGCTTTCCTTCTTGTAACGTTGTAAGAATGCAAAGGAAATCGCACTTACAGTTCTTATAAAGAAAACAAAAAGCCATTGGGAGAATGTGTTTTGCTCTACCAGGAGGTTTCTGCCTTTGAGCCAGCTCACCACGTACTGAATTTGCTGAAACCGTGAGCTACATTACATCTCTCTTCTTGTGACTGTGGGTGTCAGAGACTGTGCCTCCGAGATGGGAAAGCTGACTAACACACAGGCAGACAAAAAGATAGCAGAGTCTCATAAACTTACATGTTTACCATGAGTATCAAAGAAGGCCTTTGTTCACTCTCCACCTAATATCATTTTATGAAATCAACTGTAAGAGATATATTTTGCAAAATATCCTGTCCATACATACAGACTGTTTACACAGTACGATAGCTCTGGGCAGAGAGGGACAGGACAACCCAGCAAGAAAAGCACTGGTCCTGAGTTTGAGGCCTTGCATGTTGGTCCAGCACTAGAGCAGCAATCTCCATTGCTGTCAGCCAAACTCATTTTACTCAGGTAACATTTGGAGGCAGTAATAAAAATTAAAGATAGACATAAATTAATAAAATAGCTAGACTCACACCTGGTTAAGGGGAGAGAAGAGGAGACAGTGAAGATAAGGTGACTTTAGCCAACATTTCCTGCTACTTAACAAGGTCCAGGTTCTAGGGTAAGTGTGTCCCATGCCTCAGTCACTCAGCTATCACAGGCCTAAGAGGTGGGTGTTAGTAATCCCCCCATTTTACCCATGAGGTCATATAAGCTTCAGGAGGCTGAGTAACTTGGTCAAACTCACAGAGTTATTAAGTTCCAAAACTGGAAATGTGCATCTTGCTATCTTAAAAGTTACTACATGTAGAAGTTACAAGATATTGCATTTCTTAAAACTTTAGGGATAATGAACCTGTTATGTGAAGCCTCAGAGGACCTCTAATATCACTTTATAAGGATTATTTTCCTCCTCTCTCGAAAAAGATAATTGGGCCAGAGATATAGCTCAGCAGCACAAGTGCCTGCCTCGTGAGCACAAGGTCCTGAGTTGGACTCCCGGTACCAAAAAAAAAAAAAAAAAAAAAACCAACAACAACAAAAAAACACATTATTAATGGGTTGTTGCTATTAAGGAGGTGAACAACATGATCTAAGTACTCCTGTACCAGAATATAATTACTTATCCGGCAGCAAGGAAAAAGAACCCAAAATGTTCACAAAATTCTTGTTAGGAATTCCTTCCTCCAAGTACACTACTACTTGTGTCTTAGTGTTTCTGTTAGAGCCCAGAGAATGACTTGCTCCACAGTGGCCTAGACAGTATGAGAAAGGTTAAAGTCTGACATCAACAGTAAATTTGCTTCAAGTGCAGTAAGAGAATTATGACTGAATGTCTACGAGTCTGTACAGAAGGTATATAAAGGGCCAAAGCATCCCAAGCTCTTACAGCAGTCCCTCTTGTGATTGAATCCAGCCAGCTTAAGCATGTTTGCTCAAATTTTTAAACCAATTCCACCTTTGGCAAAAGCTCCAAGTTTGAAAGGCAACATCTAAACTATATCTAGTCTCTCTTGCTTCACATCAGAATGTCAAGGAATTAAAATTTCAGACACATAGGATAATTATAACATCACCAATCTTAACAAAGGTGACGATAAAGACACTGTATACTATAGCAGCTACAGTCTGACCCAAAGGCTTAGCAAAGAAAATGGTACTATCTTGAGAGTGACAATATACATTTTCTGTGTAATAAATTAAGCTACTCTAAGAATCCCTCATTTTTTCATGACTTTATGCAAAAATATCATGTCCAAAATTCCTGCAGTTGGAGATGTCACATAGGTGTCTAACAATTCTTCCATTCTGTTTTCAGACAATTTAAGAAGCTTTTCCAGGTGATGCCATAAATCAATTTTCAACAATATGTTAACTGACCTTAACAAAAATTCAAAAACACTAAAAGAATATTACTACATTAAAAATAAAAAAAATGCAGCTATGCAAATGGCAGGCTTAGCATAAAGACAAACATAAAAATAAATTTATGAGACTAACAGGAAAGCCAACATTTGAAGCACAGTTGCCCTAGGTAACCTGTTACAGAACCTTCATGCTAGTTCTAGAAGCTCATATTCCTTGGATTTATAGCACACGCAAATAAAATGAAAATTCTTTAAAAAGCTTAAGAACAGTTTGATAAAAATACTTCTGAATTTGAGAGTCCTAAAATTTCCAATTTAACTGACAAACTAAATATATATAATAAAAACCTGAAGGTGAATTTTCAGACAAATGACTATTGTTTTGATTCCCAGGCGAAAGGTGACAGGTCTCTCTCTGTCTCTGGTATGCTGAGGAAATGCTGGGAACTGAATTCTGAGCACGGAAAGATCTACCTTGTGTATGGCTAGTTGCAAAGTCACTTCAAAGTAGAAGCAAATATGTCTGTACAGAGATTTGCAAGGGTAGAATGAGCTAAGACTGAAGATCCAGGGTTTTTAGAAAATGGTTTTGTTCTTGTGGTGGTGATGGTTGTAACTGCTGTCACAGTCTTTCATAAAAGTGTAACTGGCACAACCTTTTGTCTCCCAAAATACAAAGTAAATCTGAAAACCAGATGAGACCACTAGTAAGCATCTTTACTAAGTCCTATTTTGTTAACAGATTGAGTAATGTTCTCTAAGGTATACATATACCTCTATGATAAATCAGTTGCGCAGCTGTACAGTTAGGAGATCAGGATTCATCAAGAAAATCCTTCTCAAAGGGCCTGACTTCATAGAAAAATAGCCACATGGTTGCTTTGGATTTATTTGAATCAAATTAATTGAGAGCACTCAAGTTTTCTTCTCAAAACCATGTTTTAAAATATTAAATGTTTCAGTAAAATTCCATCTATAAGTAACTCCCATGCATGCAAATTTAATTCCACTAATGATTCTTGGAATTTCGCTGATGGAGGTAAAATGAACTGTGCGGTTTTCTTAAACCTTGATTTTGGAAGATAGGATACATTTCCCCATTCTTTTGCTTTGATTTTAATTTCCTGCCCAGACCCAAACACTGCTTATGTAAGTATAACTGATTTTAACGCTTCTTCATTCTAAACTGCTTCGAGAAAATATATCAAACACAATTCATAAATGCAGTTGGAAATGTGATGGTATACATAACAGTACTAATTTAGCACTATCAACTGCTATTATAATGTATAGCCATGCATAGTGATTCAAATGGGACAAATGTATTTTACATCTGGCTGTCAGAAAATGGTGGAGCACTGAGTGTCAGCTACTCAGCTTCTCCAGAACAAAGTGTCAAGCGTCTGGAAAACAGCTGAGAGACAATCCAAAGGGACTGCAGGGCACACAGGAACCACAGGGGACCCGCAGTGGAGAAGAAGAAACTGAAGAAAATAGGATTCATTGCTTCAGAAGAAATAGCTCATTGCCACAGACCCAAGACCATGCACTTCAGCCAGAACTGCTGTGTAGCCAACCTGGCAGAGGAGGAAGACAGCAAAAGCAACTCTGCTCCTCAATGGGAGCCTGAGAACTGACCTGGATCAAGAGAGTCTTATGCAGTCAGAGGCAGCAGTGAAAACAAAAGATACAGTTTCCCAAGTGGCCCCCCACCCAGTCAGCAGTTGGTAAGTGAACTACAGTGGTACCCAGCACACAATCCTGTGGAGGAGCAGCTGGGTTTGGTGCTCAAACCCCAGCAGCAGAATAACCCTGATCCTGTGCTTGATGATACTATTACTGCTAGTTATACTATGTTAGCCATACTTTTAATCAGTTGTTCACCCTTGTATAACAATAAGAGGTCATAATCATCCCAATAATCAAGTACCAAAGGACTGGGTGCTGAGCCAAATAGACAATGATTTCCTAGGGAAACCTTGATACCAGTGACAAAGCTATGTACCTAGAAATTAAAATTTAAAAAAATATAAAATGACAAGATGCAAAAGCAAAATGCAATGTCAAATTTCCAGCCTACCCTGGACAATAAGATAGAGGAAATCAGGGGATATGCATCTGAACTTTCTTGAACGACAGCAGCAGAGATGAAAAAAAAACATAGTCATCAGGCTATAGAGGAAATAAGAACAGAAATAATTTCACAGATCAAAACAGATATGACAACCATAATTAAGTACTTTCTCAGCAAATCTAGAATAGACACAGATTTAAAAAAAAGAGCACAATAGAAAAATGATGGAAACCATGAATGCCCAACATAAGAAAGAAACAGAATCCATGAAACATACAAAAAGATACCCAGGTAATTAAAACTTTCACTGAAAGTTTCCAAAACTGAATGAAAGAAACTGAAGATAGAATATCAGAGCTAGAAGACAGGATTGCAGTTAGTAATCACAAAAAGAAAGATACTTTAAAAATAGCAAGTAACCATGAAAAAAACCATACCACAACTGCAAGGTGATGCAAAGAAGAACAACATAAAATTAACTGGAGTCAATTTAAAAAAGTAGGAGTCAGCCCAAATGACAAAAGAAAAACCTGTTCACAGAAGTAATAGCAGAAAATTTCCCAAGAATGGAAAAGGAATTCTACATACAGAAAGTGTGGCATACAGAACTCCAATTAGTTATAACTAAGAGAAATCTACCTCCAAGGTATATAATAATCAAGATTCCAGAAATTTGGCACAAGAACCAAATGTTAAAAGATGTTAGAGGAAAGGAAAAAATCACCTATAAAAGAAAGTCCATCAGAGTCACAGCAAAATTCTCAACACAAAAACTTAGGTCAGGAGAGCTTGGAGCAAAGTATTTCAAATCCTGAAATAAAACAACTTCAAAGACAAATTGATGTATCCTGCAAAATTATCTTTCAGAATCAATGGAGAAATAAAATAGGCTATGACAAAGAATAACTGAAGAAATTCGTGACAATGAAGCCAGCTCTACAAAGAGTTATGAAAGTATTCTAGAAAGAGATAATAAAGTTCATAATTCCAAGAGTGCCCATAGAAAGAAGCCACCAGGCAGGGTAAGAAATTAAACAGAGAGGAAAGGCTGGGAACCACTATCAGGAAAATAATAGGACAAAGACAATCCAATACATACTGGTTATAGCCACCAACATAAATGGTCTCAATTCACCAGTCAAATGAAATTAACTAGCAGAATAGATCAAGAAATAAGATTCAAAAATATGCTGCATTCAAGAAACACATTTTTTTAAAAAAGAAAAAGAAACACATTTAACTCAAAAAAAATTTCACAGACTGAAAGTCAAAGATAGAAAATAATATTCCATGTACAGTAACCCAGAAAAAATCAGAGGTAGCTATTCTATTTGCAGAAAGTGTGAACTTCAAGCCTAATCTGATCAAAAGAGACAAAGAAAGTCACTATATACTTGTTAAGAGAAAAGATAATAATCATAAATATATATGCACCAAACACAGGTGCATCCAACTGTATAAAACAAATATGAATAGACATGAAAATAAAATGAGCACTAACACAATTGTAGTGGGGAAACCTAATATCCCACTCTCCCAATTAGATAGATAAACTAGACAAAAAAAATCAGAACTGAACCACACATATGAATAAATGGACTTAATAGATGTCTACAGAATGTTCCAATCCACAACATCAGAATAAACATTCTTCTCAGCAGTTCATGGGACATTCCCCCAAACAGACCACATACTAGCCAAAAGAACATGCTTAAGTAAATGCAAAAGAACTGAAATTATCCCATGTATATTATCTGACCATAGTGCAATGAAACAGGAAATCAGTGGCAAAAGAAACCAGAAAAGCTCCATAAACACCTGGAAATTAAACAACCCTAAACAACCAGTGGGTCTCAAATGAAATTAAAGAAGCAATCCAATAGTACCTATGCACAGAAGATAATGCTGAGAAAACATTAGAACTTAAGGGATGCAACAAAAGCAATCCTAAGATGGAAATTAACAGTGGCAAACTCACATCAGGAAAACAGAACAAGCTCAAATAAACTACTTAATGTTGAACCTCAAACTTGTAGAAATAGACAAGTAAGTCAAGCCCAAAGCTAGTAAGGAGGAAATTATAAAGAGCAGAACAGAAATTAATACAATTGAGACTAAGCAAACAGCACAAAGAATCAGTGGACTGAAGAGTTGTTTCTTTAAAAGATTAAACAAAATTTGACAAACCCTAGCTGAATTTATCAAAACTTCATGCAATTAGGAATGAAGAGGGTGAAATCACAATGGATACTTCAGAAATCTAGATCATTAATACCTACTTCAAGAACCTTTACTCTAGTAAGATGGAAAACACAGAAGAAATGGACAAATTCCTAGATACATGTGAATTACCAAAGTTGAATGAAGAAGGTATAACAATTCTAAATAACCCTTTATCAGTCAATAAAATTGAAAATGTAATTAAAAGCTTACCAACAAAAAAAGTCCAGGTCCTGATGGATTTGCTACTGAATTCTACATGAAATTTAGACATGACCTAATGTCATTTCTCATCAAATTCTTTAATGAAATTGAAACGGAAGCAATACTCCCAAAATCATTCCTAGAAGAGGTAATGCTCTTATGCCAAAAGTAGAGAAGGACCCAACCAAAAAAGAGAACCACAGGCCAATCTCACCATTGAACATAGATGCAAAAATTCTCAATAAGATACGGCAAACAGAATTCAGTAAATCATCAAGAAGATTATTCAGCATGACCAAGTAGAATTCATCCCAGGGATGAAAGGATGGTTCAACATATGTAAATCAATAAATGTAATAAACCATATTAACAGAACAAAGGACAAAAACCATATGTTCATCTCAATAAATATAGACAAAGCATTTGACAAAGCTCATTCATATTTTTAAAAACCTATAGAAAATTGGAATAGTGTTTATCTCAGTCTGATGAAATCCATCCATGAAAAACCAACAACCAACATCATACTGAATAGTCAAAGACTGAAAGCTTTCACTCTAAAATCAAGAACAAGATAAGGATATCTACTATCACCATAGTTATTTAATATAGTTCTAGAAACATTAGCCAGAGCAATTAGACAAGAGAAAGACAGAAAAGGAATATAGATGGGGACGGAGGTAGTTAAATTATCATTACTTGCAGATGACACGATACTCTACATGGAAGACCCCAAAAACTCCACTAAAAGACTTGACACTTAATAACTAAATTTAGTCATGTAGCTGGATGCACAGTTAACATTCAAAAATCAATAGCACTCCTGTACACAAGTAACAAACTCACTGAGAGAGAAACACCTTTCACAATAGCACTGAAAAAACAAAACATTTAGAAATCAATCTAACAAAGGAAGTAAAAGATCTCTATATTGAAAACTACAGTACTCTAAAAAAGGAGATTGAAGAAGACATCAGAAAACGGAAAGATAGCACTTGCTCTTGGGTAGGCAGAATGAACTTAGTGAAAATGGTCATGCTCCCAAAATTGTTATACAAATTTAATCCAATCCCTACCAAAATACCTTTAGCATACTTCACAGAACTAGAGAAAACCATCCTAAAATTCATTTGGAACCGGAAGAGATCTACAATATCAAATACAATTCTAACTAACAAATGTAAGGCAGGTGGAATCGCAATCCCTGATATGAAATTATAGTACAGAGCAACTGTAATAAAAAAGCATGTACTGGCAAAAAGAAACAGATTTGAAGATTGATGGACTAGATTACAAAGCTACAGAAACAACTCCAAAGACATTCAGCTACCTTACCTTTGACAGAGGGTCCAAACACATTCACTGGACAAAAGATACCCTCTTTATTTTTTATTTTTTGGGGAGGATGAGTAATTGAACTCAGGATCTCCAGTTTATCAGGTAGGTCCTGTGCTGCTAAGCTATATCCCCAAATCAATAGCTTCTTTAATAAACTGTGCTGGAAAAACCAGCTTTACACCTGCTGAAGACTAAAACTAGACTCATGTCTATCACCATGCCCTAAACTAAAATGAAAATGGATCAAAGATCCAAATACTAAAACAGAAACACTAAATCTGCTGGAAGATAGGATAGATAGAACTCTTGAAGACAAAGGTGTAGGAAAAGAATCAACAAAGAATCAACAGCTGGGAGCTCATCCTATTAAAAAAGTTTTGCACAGCAAAAGAAATCACTGAAAGGGCGAAAAGACAACCCACAGAGTGGGAAAGAAATCTTAACCAGTTGTCCTTCAAAAGAATAATACATAGAATATATAAAGAAATTTTTAAAAATCAGACTTACCAAATTTAAAGATCCAATCCATAAATGAGCATCTGAAATAAGCAGACACTTCTCTGAAGTATGAACCACAAATAAATATATGGAAAATGGTCGACATCACTGATCATTCAAGAGATGCAAATTAAAACAATGCTGAGATTCCATCTCATTCCACAAAGAATGGCTATTATCAAGAAATCGACCAATAACAAATATTGGTAACGCTGTGGAGGAGAAAGAACCCTTCTCCACTATCAGTGGGAATATGGGCTAGTGCAACCACTGTGGAAATCAGTGTGGAGATTCTTCAAAATCTATGACTATACTCCTCATTTGACTGAGCTATTGCCCTTATTATTATCTTCCAAAAATTATTAAAGGCATCACGCCACAGCGATATATCTGCATCCACGTTTGTAGCAGCACAGTTTATAATAGCTAAATCTTGGAAACAATCCAAAATGCCTACAGCTGATAAATAGATTTTAAAAATTATTTCTTTTATACAGTGGAGTAAAATTCAGCCATAAAGGATGATAAATTTGAGACATTTACAGCTAAATGAATGGACCTGGAGACCATACTCTTAAGTAAAATAAATTGGGACACATATATGTAAATATCTCATTGTCTCTCTCCTGTAAGCATTGGAAGTATAAATAAGAATCAAAATATGTAATAGATATTGTGAAATAGGAAGAAATTGTTCAAAAGGAAAAATGAATGGAGGATGAGAAAGAAAGAGAATGGAAATAAAGCTTTGCAAATAAGGAAAGAAAGAGGGATGAGCAGGAGGGTAGGGGAAGGGGAAAAAATCAAGGAACTAAGATATATCATGTAGAAGTACAAGTTCCCTATGAGGAATGTGAGTATCATGTATACCTAAATTGTACCAATAGGTCCAGGGATGTAGCTCAGTGGCACAGCGCCTGCCTGGCAAGTGCAATGTCCTGGGTTTGATTCCCAGTACCAAAAATATTAAAATTAATAAACTTCGTCAAAATGTATTTTACACCTAATGTACTCATAAATTTTATGGTATTAATGAATATTTGCTACCATTACCAGGGTACAGCGAGGTAAAACTGAAGATTTAGGAGTACATGATCAGCTCTTACACTACCTTCAGTTTCAGTGATGGAGTGCTCAGCCCAACCCCAAAGTCAACAGCCCTCTCAGTCCAGCCCACTTGACTAGGTCAGACTCGTGTACTGTCTGCTTAAGTCATAGCTTATCAGAAAGGATTTTCAAAATGGAAAAAAGGGAAAAGAGAAATATTATTTCAGTAAAGGTGAAGAAAATAAAAGCCTAGGGAACTTAAGAGTATAACTTGGAGGGAGAGAACAGGATAGGGAAGGGAGGACAGATCCATATCACTGAAATAAATAGTCAATATGAAGATGGTCTTCCTGGAGGTTTGCAGATTTTAAAAACCCACCTCACTCACAAGACCATGGTGGAGCAGTATAAGGCTGCTGTGTATCAGAGGGATCTAGTTTCTTTGTGAAGCTGATGGACAAAATTCCTTCATGAATTGATTATGTTATTAGATAGTCGGAAGAGAGAAACCTGTATGTAAGAGGAATGAGGAAGAGAGAAACATGCAGACAGTGGAGAGAAAGGAAGGAGATCTGATTCACACAGAGGAAAGGTGGGAAACGTCTGTGTTCATAAACAACATCATGGGACTACAAAATCAAGCACTACTGCTTCTGGGGCTGGTAAGAAAGTACGCTCGGCATTAGAAAAGGGGCCATTCTTCCCCACGCTCCATCTCTCAGTACCCTACGCACTTAGAGAGGCCATTTCAGTAGCCTATTGTTAAGCTTTTGTTGTTGTTTTTATGTTCGTTTGCTTGATTTTTTGGGTTTTCTTCTGTGGTTCTGGGGGTGGAACCCAGGCCTCACATATACTGAGCATATGTCCTCGCTCACTGCTGAGCCACATCCCCAGTGCAGGGCACTGTTTCCATGCAGGGCACCAGAATCTAGCACAAAGTGTGGTGAGGAGGAGGCTATACAGGACGATCTCACTGCTAAGCATCATGAGACTCTAGGAACTGAGGGAGGATTTAAGAGGTGGATAAAGTCTTACACAGCAGGAAACAATCAAGGTTCAACATAACAGCATATTATTATTATCATCGTTATTATTAATACGCCTCACTGAAAACCATAAGTGTGTGGTTGCTGGTTTAACTTTACATAGGGTGAAGAAACAGCAAGTGACATAGAAAAGGGAATGAAGCCAAAGAAACTTAGTAATAAATATGGCTCCCATTCCAAAGAAAAGAAACAAGTACATGCAAACAGAATGGGGCTTTTGGGAAGGTTTGCTACTTTTGGACATTTTAAATTCTCATTGATTCTATTTGATAGAAACTCTAAGGAAGTTAAGTTATTGTCCATCCAGTTCCATAGGCCTGTAAAGCTTCCTTAACAGTTCCCTCTTCTCGGATTCGCATTTGTTACCAGGTCCTTTTGATGTAACCTCCATGAAGATCTGAGTGGCTAGATGAGTTAGCCATCAGGACCACTTCCAACTTTGTCTAGAATTTTCTGTATATGTTTTGATGTGCAGCTTACTTGGAAAGGCAAATAATCTTTGCTTTCTAAAGTTATATTCCAGAGACCACAGGCGGGGGTGACACCGCCAGGCCCCGGCCTCAGCTGGTGAGGAGCTCAGGGCTGGACTGACGGCCGCTGCTGCAAGTGGGCAGCCCAGGCAGGCGGTGCAGGCGGCTGGAACCCCAAGTCCTGGAAGCAGGAAAGGCGAGCGGAAGGCCCCATCTTGCTAGGAGCTGGATTTCATCCTGAAGACAGTGTGAGCGCAGTTCAAGAAGTCCTATTTCCGAGAAGACCCAGAGAAGATGGCGACCAGGTGAGCAGCAAGGGAGCGAACCTCCTTAATAAACACCACCAGCTCGAGACAGACTTGGCGAGCGTGAATGCCGGGACCTCGGCTGGGAAGTTTAAACTGGGCGTATTTCTCTGAGATGCCGGGGGAGATGTGGTAGGGCGGACCAGACTGCCGGGGCGAGACGTGGGAAAGCCCCAGACGCTGGGAGCCAGGGACGATCCGCGCGGGGAAGAAGCTTGGCTCGGTCCAAGCGCCGTGGGAGCACAGCCGGCTCGGTCCTTCCCGCCTCCCGAGCCGGTGCAGCCCCCCGGCGACTCCCGACAGAGATCGGCTTGCTAGCAGCGGAGACGCCCGGCAATCCCACGTTTCGCGCGTGTCGGGCAGGCCGCGCGGAGGGCCCCAAGCGCCGGGAGCGGAGAGAAAGATTTACTGGGTCCTGACGCCCTGAGAACACGGACGGCTCGATCCCTCCCGCCTCCCGAGCCGGCGCAGCCCCCCGGCGACTCCCGACAGAGATCGGCTTGTTAGTGGCGGAGATGCCCGGCAATCCCACGTTTCGCGCGTGTCGGGCGGGCCGCGCAGAAAGCCCCAAAGGATAGACTGGCACCTTGGAACCTTCATGCCTGCAGGGACTCCAATATCTGGTGAGATATCGGCGCTCGCGACCAGATCACCGAGTGGGGGAGGAGATCCATCCCTATACCTGCAGGGAACCCTGGGAGGGTGGGGGAGCAGTCTTACACACCTCACCCAGGTCACTAGGTAGGGAGTATCTAACCAATATCTGTACAGCCTTTTAAGCGGAACTCTCAGCAGAAAGCTTAGGGGACATTCTCCCAA